>JADNYJ010000071.1:0-187989 GCA_015501075.1 Gymnopilus junonius | reverse complement strand
ATGCTTGTATGAGTACGTTACCCGCTCCCTGTTCCTCATCCGACCACGAAACTCGATAGCAGCAAAGTCGCAACTATCAACACAGGCCACTTCGGATTAAACAGAATCGGTATCACACCCGACGACGAGCCAGAACCAGACCCTGAGCTCCCACTCCCGTTCCCGCAACCTGACCCACTTCTCGGATCTTCCGTCTTATTCCCATTCGTATCATAACAATTCGACAAAAAATTCTTCGAACACGCAAACGCCGTGCTATTGCTCGTGCTCACCGCCCCCGCGTCCACCAAATCCCCAACATCGTCAAAGCAATCGAGGGTGTACACGTCGAACTGCGATTTTTGCGCTTGGAACGTTTGATTGAAGCAGGTCACGGTGGGTCCGAGGGCGTTGCCTGCGCAGAAGAATTCTCCGAATTCATTGACGGATCGTCCGCCCGTGGTGCTGCTGGAAGTGCTGTTGGTAGGCGACTGACAGCAGGTGCGTAGGGTGGGCTCCCAGGTGCTGATGGTGGTGCATTTGAAGCCATAGCAGGTGACGTTGGACATCCTTTCTCCAAACTGCTGTCAGGTCAGTGAAGTAGTATATCTAGACAGATATGGGTTGAACTCACAGCAACTAGGGACTTGCTGAGTCTGAGTAAACGGCGAAAATGTCGGTAAATGCGGGTCGTAGAGTCGTCAAGAGACCAAACGATGAAGCCCGCAAATCGATAGGCACGCCAAGAACTAGGCTGCGTGAGCGCCCGAGATAAATAGTTTCCAGTCCGTTCGAGAAGGGGGCCGCACGATGAAACTCTGCAGCTCGACGACGTTGGGGTTGAAGGTCTGGAGCGAAGAGTTGTTTGCTGACGGGGGTGGCCCTCAACGTGCGAAGTGATAGCCATCAGCCCACCCCCCATGTCTCCATGCGCTGACACGAAAAGTCTTGGCGTCAACGATGAATATTAGACTAAACCTTGACGGAGCATAACATGTTCCTCGTGATAAGTTATTTCATGTATTCAAGCGCAGGTACTGACAATCATAACGTCCTCGATTATACTAATTAATCGTCCTTCAGTGCCTGCAGTTTCGCCCAAAGTGGCAGGTCGAAACATACCGGAAGGTCGGCTCACAACTTCTGGCGGTACTCATCGAGCTCGGAATATTTGTCGTCCACACATTTGCCCTGGCAAGTACGTTTGCATCCAAAGTCCGATCCAAAGAGCTCTGAACGACTGAAGATGGTGCCGCCCTCCACAGATCCGAAATAGTCTTAGTCGTAGGGTAAACGGATGGGTTAGAATAAGGGGATGACTAGTGACCAGGAGGCACATACACTGCTGGCACCAACCTCTGTTTCTTTGGGAAACAGCATGAAAGAAACACGTCACCTGATTTTTTTAGATGTTTCTCCAGAAACCAGCATTCGGCCTTGCCTAATTGGTATGGCCGACCAGTGTTTCTCAAGAAAAACAGGGGAAAAAAAGTCATATGACATGTTTCCCAGGTACTGTTTACTCAAGAAACACTACTCAGTGCCAGCAGTGATATACGTACCTCTGAGATGGATCAGCAGACCATGTGGATTCTCGGTTCATAGAGCCTTCGGCATAAAATGATCGATAACTCGTTGTTGCAACTGCAGAGTACCCAATCCTTCAAAGAAGGTAAGTATTATTAAGATTCTCGAAAGCAATGATGGACTGACGATTCCCCTCGTCGACATCAGATACGACGTGACGCGATGAATACACCATCCCACTGTGCTCATCCCGCTGCCCTCACCTTCGGCAATATCGTAGTTTCGAGCATACATAACACGGGGTGAAATCGTTGGCGCGTGCGGATGCGGCTGGGACACAAACCGAGCGCAGTTGGGATGACACCCCACCTCTTGATCGTCAGCACAGCCACATGTCTGCCCAACCTTCATTCACTATGGGCGTGTTTTCTATGGAGGCTTAGGCTTGAATGGGTAGGGTGGAGCTGATCGGTACCGAGGGTCGTCCCTACAGAATGAGGATGTATAGAAGATTCGTCCACGTCCGCGGTGTCCAAGCATTTGGCTCCATTGCGTATGCATACTTCGTGCAGCGTTTCGAATTCGGGATCGTTGTAGGATCGCTGTGCCCAACTTCTTTCTGATGTGTATGAGCGGAGATTGGAAGCGGGCGTGAACTAGCGTTAATAGGTCGTTGCCACGTCAATACGAGGAGCTCATTGCTACATCATATCCCGGGAGCCAGTATACGGTGGCTGCAACTCACATTGATGCTTCCACTTTTCTCTCTTCTCCTCCTCTTCTACCTCCATGTCTACGCCTTTTTGTCTTACGCGACTCGGTTTCAACCCCAACCTTCACTGCCGTACTCTATTCACCCGATGCAATTGACCACACCTCTCATCTTAGTCATGGCGGTACAGATTCCGCTCAACAAGGGCGATACCCACAACTTGGCCTCCATCATTCTTTGTCTGCTTCACACGACAGGCTTCAATTGCATTCACAGTTAACAGGCAGCAAGCAGCGTGCGTGGAGGGCCGATTTTTGGACTTTGCTATACGCATAGGTAGTCTAAGTCGGGCAGGTGAAGAAAGGAGGGGTAGAGGATGGTTGATCATGAGCTTGAAGGTGAGCTGGATCGTTGGCGGAGGTGAGCAACCCTGAGCAGCCTTCCGCGCTCGCCAGCGTACCATGTCTTACACCTCAGTATCACTGGTCCACTCGTGCCTGCTCTTTCTAGGAGTTCTGTTTGGAGGCGTGTATGGAGGAGAGGAAGCTCTCGAGAAGAATGGACTACTAGATCAAGTTTTTTTCACCCTGGGAATCGGGATGAGGATAATAATGGATGAGGAGTGGCCGATTGTGAGTGGTGGTTAATGACAGTGTCGCGAAGGACATATTCGTCCAAGGAGGGATGGCATGTGGTGGTTGCTCCCTGACGTGGACGATGTAAGGCGCGGGAGAAGGCTCTTCACAAGGTACCAACCAATGCGTAGTATGCGCCGTCGCCATCTTTAGCTCCAACTTCAAGCTGGGTTTATCCTTCCGTATTTCCTGCTAGTAGTGTCCTTTAAGAAATAAAAAATAACGGTGCTATCAAAATATCCAGAAATCAATCATGCGGAAACAAGGAACGGTCGCAGGGATGTCGACACTCGTGAGACTAACTGTGATTATAAGATTTCCAAGGTGTGTCAGTGTGGGATTTCTGTTCATGTAACCCGTAACCTCAGCACAATACACTCAGGATCAGGCCCTCCAGGCTCCAACTCTTCACTAATAATTGCCCTCAATTCGTTACTAGATCTCTGCAGCTATACACAGTGGGAAATTCTGGAGCACAGAGTCTTGTACGGTGCAGGTTTCCATCGTCCTTGATGCCATCCATTAATAATGTCAAAGATTTCACGCCGCGTGAGAGGACGACTATGTCGATGTATGCTTTTCTGGAGCAAGCGATGTTGTATTAGTGGTGGAATTTCCATTCGTTGGAGGAGATATGGTATACAACCCCTGAAAAGGATCCATCGACAGTGAGTTCGCCCGTCATCTGTCTATTGACTTCAATACGTTATCACTCAGTTTATCAACATCTAATTAGGACTGAGGGAGGTTGCTGACTGGCTTTCTCCAATCAACTTCAGGATCCTCGCCTGCTTCGCATCATACAGGGTGATGAACACTTCCAGGACCAAATCGTTGATAGTCTGATGAAGCACTCGAACGGCATGTACGTATACGGATTATCAAAAACATCAATAATTACTGATTGTATCAAGGTTCTTGGCAGTCTCATTGCACGTCAATGCGTTGTCCAAGTGTAACAACAAGAATGCAATTTTAAAGGTAGCCGCATCTCTTCCGTCTGACCTGGATAAGATGTATATGGCTACTTTAGAACGAATCGAGACACAGAACAAGGCAGATGCTTCCCTTGCGAAAAGTGCTCTTGTTTGGTTGACACACGCTGTTCGTTCATTGTCTACCAAAGAGTTGGAGCATGCACTGGCAGCCCAGCTAGGGTCCAGTTGCACTATTAAAGGTATCAATGACTATATCACACCGATTGGAATGGTTGCTGACTTCTGCTGCGGACTCGTCATCATTGATGAAAAAAGCCAAATGGTTCGCCTCGCTCGTAAGTACACTCTTACATGTTCCATTACTTATAATCTGTTCTGATGCATTCCAGACTACACTGTGCACAATTTCTTCAGAGATATCGCACTAAAACCTCTCTCAATACCGCTCTCCTTCCCACTTTCAACACCACACACTCTTATCACTACATCCTGCATTGACTATGTCTTCGCAGTTGGTTTTCAGGAATTTAAAGTTGAAGATCGGAGCACTTTTGAAGCACTTTTGGCCAAGGAGCCATTCACTGAATATGCATACAATTTTTGGGGCCACCATGCTCACTCATGTTATGGAGAAAATGGCCTTCCCGATTGCGTACCCAAGTTGATCTTGAGCACTCCCAGATATCCACTCATACATATACCGCCACCAGCAATACCTTTGCTTAGAACATTTGAAGTCGAGCACTTATTGCCATGTCACGTAGCGGCGTATTATGGGTTCCTCGATGTTCTTTCATTGGTGGAGGACCTTCATGATGGACGTACATCCCTGGGTCAGACAGCACTTATTGTGGCTGTTTTGCGTGGACATGAAACTGTCATTCAATCTCTTCTCTTGCTTGAACAAACTGATGTCAATGCTATGTACTCTAATGGAATTACCGCCCTCAGTGAAGCCTCTCATAATGGCCACCAAGTGATTGTTTGCTTGATCCTTTCTCATAAAGGTTTCTCTTTTGGCGTGCACCTGCAAGGCATTAATTCTTTCCTTATTGCTTGCACGAATGGCTTCGGTGACATTGTCAAATTATTCCTCACTCACGAAGAAATTGAAATCAATGCAATTTACAGCAATGGTGAAACTGCCCTTAGCATAGCTTGCAAGTATGGGCACCCAGAAATTGTTTGACTGTTTCTTGCTCAGAAAGACTTTGATCTCTCAAGACACAGTGGTTGAGCTCTTATTAATGCTTCCACATATAATCATCCAGCAGTCATTGAATTACTTCTTCAATACAAAGAAGTCGACATCAATGCAACTGACACTGGAGGATGAACTGCCTTCGGCATAGCTTGGAGCTGCCAACATGAGGAAATTTTCCTGATGCTTCTTGCTCGAAAAGACCTCGATCTCACCTTTTACGCTGCCGACATTCTTTGTTATGCTTCCAGGAAGAATGATCCTGAGCTCATCAAACTAGTCCTCTCTCACCAAAAAGTTGACATTAATGCAACTATTTCGCATTATACTTGTTGGTATTCACATCAATACAGAGTGCTCACCTCAGCTTGCTTTGATGGCCATGAAGAAGTTGTTCGACTACTGCTCACTTACGAAGATATTGATGTTAATGCAGTTGACCTCGAGGATCATACTCCCCTCATGATAGCTTCGACAAAAGGTCATGAGGCGATTGTCAAGTTATTGTGGAGTGTGCGCTCTGACTACGCATGGAAAATCGGTATACGCATGATCCGACAGTTGTTCCAGGTTCTGCCTGAAAAGACGCGCGCCAACACCAAGCATGATAAATGGACAACATCGGAGGTACAAACTATACATCCAATTCTATTTTCGATGATTTAATTATCCGCTGGCATCAGCAACGACTCAACGCCGCCGATCCTTCCTAATTGGTACAAATATGGTGCCCCCTTTCTTTTACTTTACCTCCCCTTCATGACGAGAATCTCATATTCAGCCCCTTTATTTGATCACCACTCAGTTTATTTGCTAATCACCAACTACTCAGTAGCTAAAATTTTCGTCACTAGATAAAAATTTCGGTAGAATATTTCTAGCTAGACAAGTATAAAAAAGAGGAATGTAGTAGCCAGAAAAATTCTCTAGTGAATATCACCCCCTGATTTCCACTCACACGCTCGAAACTGTAAACGTTCAGTCTCATTTTATTACAGATAATCTTATCATCATTACATAACTCAACCCATTTTGTTCTACTTGAACAAATTCCTAGAACAGAGTGACGGAGTCCTCATAGCTCTACAACCTCAGATCCCCCTCAAACCCCTTTCCCAATCTGTACCAAATGGATACATTTCATCTGGAGCCCACCGCGAGGGGGTTCTAGGTTTTTATTTGTTTCAAGCAGAAACTTAAAAACAAAATAGGCCCTACCCAGTCTTGATTTCCTTTTTTTTATCTAATCAAGGGCAGCCACACTAGCTCCTGTCTATTCTTTAGGTGCAGACCTGTTTAGGTTTTTTCTGGCCTCTACATTACTGTCAACTACACCATGGATTCCTTTTACATGCTGGAGGACCGATCCATTGTCATGGACACACCCACGGATCCCTTATTAACACCATCACCTGACGGAGAGTCACCTACACCTCCACGTTTTGTCGCTGTAGACTGGTCAAGACTGGCCAGATATATAAATTTCGACCGCGCCATTGCCAACAGAACATGATTACCAGCACTCACAACTCTAATTACACCAATCACAACACAAAATCGAACCAAGATGACGATGCCAGCGTGTGGTCATGCCTCGGCACCCAAGTTTGATGGACAAGCAAATTCTTTGATGCAGTTTCTCAACCAAGTTTACAAACTAGGCCAAGCAGCCTCTCTCACAGATGAAGAAATTATAGAATGGGCAATCATGTATGCCGAACCTGATGATGCTGAACTCTGGGAACAACAGCCATCAGCAAATGGAAATGTATGGAAGACCTTTAAGGATGAAATCGCCAAACTCTACCCTGGCGCAGATGGAGATCAGAAATATTCCATCACAGATCTACAACTATTCATAGAAGACAATGCAGCAGTGACGATTAAAAACCAAAACCAATTCAGAGAATATTATCACACCTTTCTCAGGATGTCAACCTTCCTAAAAGCGAAATCTCGCCTATCAGACAGGAAATTTCCAATTTATTTATGCAGGGTCTCCACATTGAGTTTAGGCATCAAGTATGCGATCAGCTGCGAATTAAAAAAACCCGACCACCACCCAGATGATCCTTGGGAGTTAGGTGAAATTTACAAAGCAGCAATAATGATCGCACCTCACCAACCTTCTGTGGCACCGGTTGCTGAAACAGCCAAAGCAAAAACAACAGTTAAACAGGAAATTTACGATGCTTCGGGCCTAAATTCCAATGATGATGACCCTAAATGGGATGCTCTCACCATGACTATCATGAAAAAGTTGAAACTTGCACCTGGAAATAATTCCTCAGGTTACAGGCAACCCCCCCAAAATCCAGGGTGTGCATTCTGTTCAGACCTAGATCACTATATCTGGCAGTGCCAGAAGCTCGTGGAATATATGTCGAACAGATGGTGCCGGCATGATCAGAACAACCAAATTGTGGTTGCTGATGGGTCAAAAGTCTTGCCAAGGCTTGCAAATGGGCAAAACATCAAGGAGTGAATCGATAATTGGAGGATGGCGAACCCCAACATGGCTACAGTGTCTACAAATATTGTTGAGGTATGTGAAATAGCGTCAGCGAGCATTGAAGAGCTCGGTGACTCAGATTCGGAGGAGACATTCATCTCTCAATGCAAGGCAGATGAGCTGGAATTATTCCAAACTCTTGCAGCTACAGTGTCAAAAAGAGTCAAGGAAACGAGACGAAAATTAAGCAGTCAGGGTTCGAAACCCAGTGGTCCAAATACATGCAGCAAGATGAGTCAGATGAAGCCTTCCAACAGTGGAAAGGATGATGTACCGAAACCAAATTTGATTCCCATATCGAAGGCACCCCAAGCCAAGTTATCGAGCTCTCCTCAAGCAAGTCATACGGTACCCCAATATAAATATGTTACACCTATAGAAGACCCAAAGGTTATCAGCGCTGTAGTCCAGAGAAGCCTGGAAAGCACAGTGACTCTTACTGCAAAGGAATTGCTTGCTATTTCTCCTGACGTCTGCAAGCAATTGAAGGAACTAATTTCGACCAAGCGAGTATCACCAATGGAAAGCAGTCTGATAGATGTCAACCTAATTTCTAATGGAAATTGGCAAAATTGTCAGCAAGAAAACAAACTCCACAGAGATGGGTGTACCTTGCCTGAAACAGACTCTAACCTCATCGTGGCTAAGCATTCAGTGGAGCTGCGCACAATCGATGTTGAACTCAATGGTGGACTTATAGTTGAAGCGCTCGTTGACACTGGATCAATGATATTAATTTTACGAAGGGATAAATGGGAACAACTTGGTGTACCAGTACGAGCTGACCACCTCATGCAGATGCAGACGGCCAACCTGTCGACCAACAACACAATGGGTCTTCTCCATAACCTACCAATAACAATTGGAGGTTACTGGTTTTATGTACAAGTACAGGTGGTCGACGATGCACCGTATGAACTGCTCTTAGGATTACCGTTCTTTGCCTTAACCAAAGGATCCCTCAAGGTCTCCTCAGATGGATCGATCTGCCTGATGCTTGAAGACCCTAATACAGGCACTGTCATATCAGTTCCTACCAAGGAAAGAAAGCAGTCGACTAGAGAAAAACAGTCGACCACTGTTCGAGTCGGATATGTAGACGCGGCGCCTGTCGAAAACATGGATGGCAGTGATGAAAATGAAGTCGAGGACCTACCGGAATTGTGGGACATATCCGATGATGAAGACGAAATGTATGAACTGCAAGTAAATTGCGTAATGGCCAAGGACGACCTGCCAGGGTTAGAAAGTGTCTCAGACGATGAGGACGACTATCAGAACATTTTTGACGATGAAGGAAATGATGAATATGTACCTCAAGACACTGAGGAGGAGGAGTGTCGAGGGGATATCCATCCCAAACTGGCTCAGTACCTGTTTGGTTCTATAGAAAACATGCAACAGGTACTCGACGTCGACATCATGGACAAACCAGATGGAACTGGGTATGAAATATACCTTCGAGACAAGACGTGGGATGTACTAGCATATAAAAAGGTCGAAAACCGAGTGAAGCCAGTGGCCACTACACTTCCCGAAGACTTCAGAATAGTACGCAAAGTTCCTTCGGATCCGCTAGCCGAGTTGCCGGAGTTGCCGGAGCATCTGCCAAAATTTGAGCCTGGGAAACGGTACACAGAAGATCAAAAACAAAGCATGAAAGTCAATAAGGATGGATTCCTCTGGCCGGAAGAAGAAAAACTCGTCCACTACATCCTCAGAGTGCAAGAACAAGGGTTTGCATGGGACGAGACAGAGAAAGGAAAGTTTTCATCCAACTATTTCGAGCCAGTGGTAATTCCCACTATTGAGCACATACCGTGGGTACTATGGAATATTCTGATCCCGTGTGGAATGTTCGACCAAGTCATCGATGTCATCAAAGCAAAAATAGCATCGGGCGTCTATGAGCCGTCCAACTCGTCCTACCATTCACGTTGGTTTGCTGTAACCAAGAAAGATGGCAAATCTATCCATCTAGTCCATGATATGCAACCCCTAAATCAGATATCCATCAGGGACAGCGGAATGCCACCTCACGTCGAACCCTACGCCGAGTCTTTTGGTGGTCGAGCCTGTTACGGGATGTTCAATCTATTTGTGGGATTCGATCAATGGGTGCTGGCTGTCAAATCTCGGGACCTGACCACTTTTCAGACACCCCTCAGAACATTTTGACTTACCTCAATTCCAATGGGCTATACCAATTCAATGCAAATTCAACACGGAGATACGACCTTTCTTTTGCAAGACGAAATCCCTCACATAATGATTCCTTTCATTGACGATGTGCCTGTGAAAGGGCCTATCTCATGGTACGAGCTTCCTGATGGCATGTACGAGACTATTCCTGGAAACTCAGGAATACACTGCTTCATGTGGGAACACCTCAACAATGTAAACCAGATTATTCAACGTATCAAGCATGCTGGCGGAACTTCTCTGGCCCCAAATCAAGCCTTTGCACAGAGTCAGCAATTATCATCAGGAACCGCTGCACCTATGATGGTCGAGTCCCACTTGAATCTCGAGTACAGAAAATTCTCGACTGGCTGGTCTGTGGATCTCTCATGGAGGTCCGAGGTTTTCTCGGGACACTGGAACTATTCGCGTATTCATAAAAGACTATGCAAAGCATGCAAAACTGTTAGTTGATCTGACATGGAAAGATGTGCCTTTCAAGTTTGAACAATGACAACTAATGGCTATGGAAAAACTCAAGGTTCTCATGGCGTCATGCCGGCAATCAAGGCTATTGACTATGACTCTGAAAGCGAAGTTATTCTAGCAGTTGACTCATCGTGGATGGCAGTTGGATATATTCTCTCTCAGCTCGGAGTGGATAACAAGCGATACCCTTCGCATTTTGGGTCTATTACATGGAACGAGCATGAACAGTGGTACTCTCAGGCTAAAATCAAGCTGTATGGTCTATTTCGAGCTTTAAAGGATGTACAGCTCTATATCATTGGCATCAAAAATCTGGTGGTCGAAGTCAACGCGAAATATATTAAAGGGATGATCAATAATCTGGACATGGTCCCAAATGCAGCTGCCAATCACTGGCTTGCTGGAATCCTGCTTTTCAATTTTACACTTCGGCACGTACCAGGAAAGGATCATGCTGCTGCAGATGGGCTTTCTCGATGACCTGCTTCAGAAAAGGACTCACCAAATAAAGAAGATATCAACTCGTGGATTGACAAAGCTAATTGCTTTGCTATTCAACTTTTAAATTGGGTTCCGCCCATTTTGATGCAGCCCAAAAATAGGGCAGAATACACCGTTACATCGCTTTTCACTGTCCTGATGACTTCAAGCAATTCTTCTGAGATTCCTCACCATGAAAAGGCAGTGGCTCGCGGACCTACTCATAAATCAAATCAAATTATTTCTCAAAGATCCAGTACGACCCCGGAAATGAATGAATTATCCTTCTCATGTTTCATTCGCCAAGCTTCAGATTTTTTTGTGGCTAACGGTCAGCTGTGGAAGAAGGATCGAAATGGCATCACCAAATTTACATCCCACCTGAGAAGCGTCTGGCTTTAATTGTCCAAGCACATGATAAGCTCGGACATAAAGGTGTTTTTTCCATCTGATTCAGCCTTCTCGAACATTTCTGGTGGCCATTTCTGGAACAGGATGTAAAATGGTTTTGTTAAAACCTGCCATGAATGTCAAACTCACCAACTTCGAAAGCTTCAGATTCCGCCAACTGTTCCTACACCACGGGGTCTATTCCAAAAAGCATATATTGACACGATGCTGATGCCAAAAGCAAAAGGCTACCGATATATTGTGCATGCACACTGCTCTCTTACAGCATACCTGGAGTGGTCTATGCTCCACAAGGAAAATGCTATCGCAATTGGTAAATTTATTTTTAATGAGATCCTATGCCGTTGGGGAGCGGTCGAAGAAATTGTCATGGATAACGCCCCTCAATACATTCAAGCAGTCGAATTTCTGGTTGAAAAATATCACATTCATTATATTCGCATTTCGCCCTACAACTCGAAGGCCCAAGGACCTATTGAACACTGTCCACTTTGATGTCTGGGAGTCCATCATAAAAGCTGCTGAGGGAGATGAATCCCGATGGCCTGATGTTGCTCCATCAGTATTCTGGGCGGAACGGGTAACCATTCACAAAGGAACCAGATATTCACCTTTCTATTTAGCACACAGAATTGAACCTCTCTTGCCATTTGATCTCGTGGAAGCTACTTACCTCGCTCCTCCACCAAATGACAGTCTTTCAACTGAAGACCTAATAGCCCAACATGCCATCATGCTCCAAAAATGACCTCAAGAGCTTGAACTTGTAAAAAAGGAAAGTTATCTCAGCATGATGGGCAGCAGTCAAAGCAAAAGAAAAGAACCACATTGCGCAAAAGGAAGTTCTTGACTTTAAACCTGGAGCATTAGTCCTTGTTTGAAATTCCATGGTTGACAAGGATTTAGGAAGCAAGACTAAGCTGCGCTACTTTGGTCCTATGGTTGTTGTATGTAAAACCAAGGGCGGTTCCTTCATGCTCGCCGATCTAGATGGCTCCCTGTCCAAGCTATGCTATGCTGCCTTTCGACTTTTCCCCTATTTTCCACGGTTCATGCACTCTGTCCCCATTACATGCATTGTCAAACTATCAGAAGAAGAACTCAAGAATATGGAGGAGAACAACGATGATGCTTATGAAACCGACTAAATCTGCAATGTTGCGGAGAAATTTTAAAAGTACCGGTATTTTTTATTACATTCATCTCGCCTTTCGATTCAACACTTTAATTTCCTTCCAAATTTATTTTAAAACCATTTCTCTTTCTCTCCACCATTGTCCTCTACTGCCTCCCATGCAAGCAATATTCGAACTGCTGCTCCAGTCCCTCAAAATGATTTCGGAGGTGCCCCACCTCTCTGCCAAGATGGCTCGGCTCCAAACCAGTTGCCACTCTACTCACCCTACCATCCTCACGGAGAACCTCCTCAGCCAACTCCAGAATGCGAAGAGCCCTCACAAAAAGTTCATCCAGCTCTCCCCTGGCCGATACCACCATCTGCTCAACTATACCCGTCAACTGATCCAAAAATTCAGTTCCAATATCCTCAATCTCAGTTATGCCCGAACAGAGAGTCTGAAGATAATGGAGGTATGGTTCCACCTTGTCAATATCAACATCAGATTTCTGGAATGCATGGATGATGAAGGCCTCTTTCAGAATGTTGACAAAAGACACATCAGTGACGATGTTGCCTCCGAGATCAAGCATTGCCTCCTTCATTCGGACGGCTCTTTGAGAGGTCCAAGCAGCCCTGGAAAAAAGTGGATCAACACACTGTCTGGTAGTCCCGAGGGAGGCCATCCTAATGGCGATACTCCTCGCATCGGCCTTCTCCTGAACAAAGGATCTTCTGACAGCTTCGCATATGTCGTTCCAAAACTCGGTGATTGCAGAGCAGTATGGGACAGCTTCTCCTCGTCCAGGATTCTCCATGACATCATCATCAGGTTCATTGTCACTTGGAATGTAGCTTGCCTGCCATTGCACTTCGGAGTCAGGTGGAGTGGGATACACAAGATCAGGAAGTATGCTATCCTGAATGGCCTGCATGGTGACAGCGAAGTTCGAAAATTTCGATGGTTGGACACTGATGGGGACGTCAGTTTTAAAAGTCCCTGGGAGATGTGGAGCATGCGCTCCGACTACGCACGGAAAATCGGTATACGCACGATCCGACAGTTGTTCCAGGTTCTGCCCGAAAAGACGCGCGCTAATGCCAAGCATGATAAACGGACAACATCGGAGGTACAAACTATACATCCAATTCTATTTTCGATGATTTAATTATCCGCTGGCGTCAGCAACGACTCAACGCCGCCGATCCTTCCTAATTGGTACAAATATGGTGCCCCCTTTCTTTTACTTTACCTCCCCTTCATGACGAGAATCTCATATTCAGCCCCTTTATTTGATCACCACTCAGTTTATTTGCTAATCACCAACTACTCAGTAGCTAAAATTTTCGTCACTAGATAAAAATTTCAGTAGAATATTTCTAGCTAGACAAGTATAAAAAAGAGGAATGTAGTAGCCAGAAAAATTCTCTAGTGAATATCACCCCCCGATTTCCACTCACACACTCGAAACTGTAAACGTTCAGTCTCATTTTATTACAGATAATCTTATCATCATTACATAACTCAACCCATTTCGTTCTACTTGAACAAATTCCTAGAACACGAGTGACAGAGTCCTCGTAGCTCTACAACCTCAGATCCCCCTCAAACCCCTTTCCCAATCCGTACCAAACGGATACATTTCATTATTACTCGCCCATGAGGATATCAGGATTGATATATTAGACCCAGATGGGAAGACGGCCTTGTCATTTGCCTCGCTAGCAAAGCGTGAAGCAATCTGCGAATTAATCCTCGATGCTAACTCCAGGAGACGGGGTAATGTCATTTTCTCAGATATTAGTACATATTTTTTACTCTATGAATCCACAGGCGCCAGGAGACGACTCAGGAGGGAAGGGGCATTTGTACTTGAAGTTGACCTTGAAGCATAATCGTATATTGTATAAGAGGATTGGTTGGAGCTTAAAAGAGCCGTTTTCCAGACATAAGGCACTGTGGAGCTTGCGCTCCGGTTGCGCACGGAATTAGTCATTTTCATGCTCACAACGGATGCATGAAAATCCAGGAATTGAATGGTCGCTAGACGACCACAGGCAAGTTATTCCACCACTCAATTCATTTTATTTTTAGAACCTATGCATCAACTAACAGGCGCTCGTCGATCTCTCGGTTGATGAGCTCTCTACCCAAAAAAGACTCTTTGAGTTTTTTCTTTCGCTTCATATTTATCCCTTCTAAAAATTTAGAGTAAAATTTCACTAGCTACTTAGGTATAAAAGGCCTGTACTAGCTACAATTCCCCCAGCTTGCAGCTAGCCACGAGAGCAGCTCTAAATAGAAGGAACTGGCTCACCCTTACTCGGAGATTTGCTCAGGACTGTGATCCTGAGGGCTCTCACCACTTCTGGACTTGACTGGAATTGTGAACGGTTCCGTCCTTCACCCAACTCCCCTCGTCTTATACCGTTCCCACACAGAATGGGTTTTTTACAACTGGAGCCCACCGCGAGGGGGTTCTAGTCAATTCCAATTCAACAACTCATACTCTACACTAGTCATCCTCGACCAGCCGAGACAACCTCGCTTATTCTACTGGACTAACAAAGTCTGGACTGTTACTGGTATTCCGGCGCCGTGTCACCTATTCCTCATCCAATCCCATATCTAAACCTCCTACCAAATCCACAAACTGGCACCGTGTCATCTCGAAGTTCACCTAGCAAGGACGTCAGGCCAAGCATAATTCCGACCCTTCACATTTCCAACCCCATACCCAAACCTCCTACCAAATCCACGAACTGGCGCCGTGTCGTCTCGAAGTTCACCTAGCAAGGACATCAGGCCAAGCATAAAGATGCTGTCAAACACCTTACCTCTAAACTCAATACTCATGCTACCCCGGCATCACAAAGCCGCTCCACATTTTGATGGCCAGTCATCGTCTCTCCTACGTTATCTAAACGGAATCTACAAAGCGGGGAGGGCGAGTAGTTTTTCAGATCAGAAAATAATTCAAAGCGCAATCTTTTACGCACCAGATAATGACTACGACCTCTGGGACTTAATGCCAGAAGCCATGGGAGACAACTGGGATGTTTTCAAAGCAAAGATCCTTGACTTGTACCCAGGTGCCGAGGAAGACCGAAAATATTCATTCGATGATCTCGTAATGATCATCGAGGAGAATGTCAAGAAACCTATATGAGATGCTGATCAGTTCGGCAAATATTATCGGAGATTTATATGAGTCTCCATGTACCTCGAAAGTAAATCAAGACTCACCAATCATGAAGCGGCCAGATTATTCCTCCAAGGCTTTCACGTTGAATTTAGGGTGCAGGTGCAGTATCAACTTCGCCTCAAGAATCCGGACCATCACGACGATGATCCGTGGATGCTCAAAGAAGTCTCTAATGCCGCTATGCTCATTGTCGATCCGAGGTCCATCAACAAGCAAGTTCTATCAATGTCCAAAGAAGAATCAGGGCATATGCAAGGGATCAACGAGGACTCGAAAAAATCGTACCAGTCATGCATGAATAATGGATCCAATATCATTCAATCTGCCACAGAAACCATAATCGAGAGAACAGTCGACTCCTTACAATGCTCCGAGATAGCAGGGAATTTGACTGCCGAAGTCTTGAATGAAATGCCTGGCAGTCCGCAACTCATTGCAGATGCAACTGTTTCGACAGTAGTCCATGAAGAGTTGCAATCTGCACCTGCTATAGAAGCACGAACACCATTAACCACCATTGTTCATGACGAAGAAGATAAGACCCACGAGGAAGCAAGTGACCAAAATGTACCCTCATCTCTCCTTCCAACCACATCCACCATCCTCCCAATCCAATGTGCTGCACACAGTGATGTTGAAGTGATGATGTCCGCCAGTGTGCATGAAAAAGACGTTGAGTGCGCCAAGGAGATGGAGGTACACGTCCAAGAGAGATTCACGGTTGCGACAGCCAAAACGTCTCATGCACCCCACATTCTAAAAATAGTATCCGATGTTTTCGACCTAGTTCTCGAAGGTCAAATTCAAACTCGACTCACCAAGAATGCTCCAAGAGAGAAAATTATGACTCTAGAAAAATGTTATCTATCTGATACTGAAGTCCCCATCAAGCATTCAGAGAATAATATCAATTCTCACCTCAAGCTTAACAAGCATGGTACTTATATCACCTTCGTCAATTCACCATTTTCTTGCTCTCCAGTGTTTGACAAGGACAACCCAATGTCACACAGCCCAAGCCCGGCAACCAACTTCGAAGCAGGCATCAAAGACCACTTCAAATTTGTGATTCCAAATCAGGAGAAGGACATTACTACATCCACCTTGGCCGTCATTTGGTTATGTTCGATGTTCCTCTGGGCAATTAGCTTTGCTCGGAAAATTAGCTTTGCTCGGAATATTCACCATGAAGATGATCCTGGAAGTCAATCTTCAAAAGTCTCTGGGAGATCAGGAGCTCATGCTCCAAAACTTACAGGTCATTCATTGGCTATTAACAATATTCAAGATCACATTGCAAAAATTCGATATATATCACAACTCGAAAGGATCATGTCCATTATATACTCTGTTTTCGACATCAATCTTCTTCCTAAAATTTCGGCATTCACCTCCGGAATGCTACATTTCAACTCGATTTTTTTAAAAAAAAAAAAGCCCATTATTCCAATTCCATATGCTTCAAGATTTCAAGCCACCTCGCTTCGCTCTTCTTCAGCAGACATCGACACGGAGGTCGATATTTAAAAGTCTCTGGGAGATGTGGAGCTTGCGCTCCGGTTGCGCACGGAATTAGTCATTTTCATGCTCACAACGGATGCATGAAAATCCAGGAATTGAATGGTCGCTAGACGACCACAGGCAAGTTATTCCACCACTCAATTCATTTTATTTTTAGAACCTATGCATCAACTAACAGGCGCTCGTCGATCTCTCGGTTGATGAGCTCTCTACCCAAAAAAGACTCTTTGAGTTTTTTCTTTCGCTTCATATTTATCCCTTCTAAAAATTTAGAGTAAAATTTCACTAGCTACTTAGGTATAAAAGGCCTGTACTAGCTACAATTCCCCCAGCTTGCAGCTAGCCACGAGAGCAGCTCTAAATAGAAGGAACTGGCTCACCCTTACTCGGAGATTTGCTCAGGACTGTGATCCTGAGGGCTCTCACCACTTCTGGACTTGACTGGAATTGTGAACGGTTCCGTCCTTCACCCAACTCCCCTCGTCTTATACCGTTCCCACACAGAATGGGTTTTTTACAACTGGAGCCCACCGCGAGGGGGTTCTAGTCAATTCCAA
Organism: Gymnopilus junonius; assembly: GCA_015501075.1. Taxonomy (NCBI): domain Eukaryota; kingdom Fungi; phylum Basidiomycota; class Agaricomycetes; order Agaricales; family Galerinaceae; genus Gymnopilus; species Gymnopilus junonius. The sequence goes on along the minus strand of JADNYJ010000071.1, from coordinate 170,523 downwards.
TTCAACAACTCATACTCTACACTAGTCATCCTCGACCAGCCGAGACAACCTCGCTTATTCTACTGGACTAACAAAGTCTGGACTGTTACTGGTATTCCGGCGCCGTGTCACCTATTCCTCATCCAATCCCATATCTAAACCTCCTACCAAATCCACAAACTGGCACCGTGTCATCTCGAAGTTCACCTAGCAAGGACGTCAGGCCAAGCATAATTCCGACCCTTCACATTTCCAACCCCATACCCAAACCTCCTACCAAATCCACGAACTGGCGCCGTGTCGTCTCGAAGTTCACCTAGCAAGGACATCAGGCCAAGCATAAAGATGCTGTCAAACACCTTACCTCTAAACTCAATACTCATGCTACCCCGGCATCACAAAGCCGCTCCACATTTTGATGGCCAGTCATCGTCTCTCCTACGTTATCTAAACGGAATCTACAAAGCGGGGAGGGCGAGTAGTTTTTTCAGATCAGAAAATAATTCAAAGCGCAATCTTTTACGCACCAGATAATGACTACGACCTCTGGGACTTAATGCCAGAAGCCATGGGAGACAACTGGGATGTTTTCAAAGCAAAGATCCTTGACTTGTACCCAGGTGCCGAGGAAGACCGAAAATATTCATTCGATGATCTCGTAATGATCATCGAGGAGAATGTCAAGAAACCTATATGAGATGCTGATCAGTTCGGCAAATATTATCGGAGATTTATATGAGTCTCCATGTACCTCGAAAGTAAATCAAGACTCACCAATCATGAAGCGGCCAGATTATTCCTCCAAGGCTTTCACGTTGAATTTAGGGTGCAGGTGCAGTATCAACTTCGCCTCAAGAATCCGGACCATCACGACGATGATCCGTGGATGCTCAAAGAAGTCTCTAATGCCGCTATGCTCATTGTCGATCCGAGGTCCATCAACAAGCAAGTTCTATCAATGTCCAAAGAAGAATCAGGGCATATGCAAGGGATCAACGAGGACTCGAAAAAATCGTACCAGTCATGCATGAATAATGGATCCAATATCATTCAATCTGCCACAGAAACCATAATCGAGAGAACAGTCGACTCCTTACAATGCTCCGAGATAGCAGGGAATTTGACTGCCGAAGTCTTGAATGAAATGCCTGGCAGTCCGCAACTCATTGCAGATGCAACTGTTTCGACAGTAGTCCATGAAGAGTTGCAATCTGCACCTGCTATAGAAGCACGAACACCATTAACCACCATTGTTCATGACGAAGAAGATAAGACCCACGAGGAAGCAAGTGACCAAAATGTACCCTCATCTCTCCTTCCAACCACATCCACCATCCTCCCAATCCAATGTGCTGCACACAGTGATGTTGAAGTGATGATGTCCGCCAGTGTGCATGAAAAAGACGTTGAGTGCGCCAAGGAGATGGAGGTACACGTCCAAGAGAGATTCACGGTTGCGACAGCCAAAACGTCTCATGCACCCCACATTCTAAAAATAGTATCCGATGTTTTCGACCTAGTTCTCGAAGGTCAAATTCAAACTCGACTCACCAAGAATGCTCCAAGAGAGAAAATTATGACTCTAGAAAAATGTTATCTATCTGATACTGAAGTCCCCATCAAGCATTCAGAGAATAATATCAATTCTCACCTCAAGCTTAACAAGCATGGTACTTATATCACCTTCGTCAATTCACCATTTTCTTGCTCTCCAGTGTTTGACAAGGACAACCCAATGTCACACAGCCCAAGCCCGGCAACCAACTTCGAAGCAGGCATCAAAGACCACTTCAAATTTGTGATTCCAAATCAGGAGAAGGACATTACTACATCCACCTTGGCCGTCATTTGGTTATGTTCGATGTTCCTCTGGGCAATTAGCTTTGCTCGGAAAATTAGCTTTGCTCGGAATATTCACCATGAAGATGATCCTGGAAGTCAATCTTCAAAAGTCTCTGGGAGATCAGGAGCTCATGCTCCAAAACTTACAGGTCATTCATTGGCTATTAACAATATTCAAGATCACATTGCAAAAATTCGATATATATCACAACTCGAAAGGATCATGTCCATTATATACTCTGTTTTCGACATCAATCTTCTTCCTAAAATTTCGGCATTCACCTCCGGAATGCTACATTTCAACTCGATTTTTTTAAAAAAAAAAAGCCCATTATTCCAATTCCATATGCTTCAAGATTTCAAGCCACCTCGCTTCGCTCTTCTTCAGCAGACATCGACACGGAGGTCGATATTTAAAAGTCTCTGGGAGATGTGGAGCTTGCGCTCCGGTTGCGCACGGAATTAGTCATTTTCATGCTCACAACGGATGCATGAAAATCCAGGAATTGAATGGTCGCTAGACGACCACAGGCAAGTTATTCCACCACTCAATTCATTTTATTTTTAGAACCTATGCATCAACTAACAGGCGCTCGTCGATCTCTCGGTTGATGAGCTCTCTACCCAAAAAAGACTCTTTGAGTTTTTTCTTTCGCTTCATATTTATCCCTTCTAAAAATTTAGAGTAAAATTTCACTAGCTACTTAGGTATAAAAGGCCTGTACTAGCTACAATTCCCCCAGCTTGCAGCTAGCCACGAGAGCAGCTCTAAATAGAAGGAACTGGCTCACCCTTACTCGGAGATTTGCTCAGGACTGTGATCCTGAGGGCTCTCACCACTTCTGGACTTGACTGGAATTGTGAACGGTTCCGTCCTTCACCCAACTCCCCTCGTCTTATACCGTTCCCACACAGAACGGGTTTTTTACAGCACATTTGGGCTGAGTTGACGCTATGCTCATCAGTGAGGCCAATTCCATTCCTATTCCTGTTCCCATTTCTGCGTTGCATGTCAGCGTCAGCATTACCATTAACGCCCATATCAGCAACCGTAGACACTCCCTGAATTTCAGCTTGAGAAACACCCGGTGGGGTAACCCCTTGAGGCGTGGTAGCCTGGGGCATGAACGTTTGGTCATATGTTACTGTTGAGCGTACGCGTGAAGCTGGAGGTGGGGGTGGGTGCACAAGAGGAGCGTAGGACTGGGAAGAGCCAGGGCATAGGTCCTGATTCGGATTCGGATTTGGATTAAGGATGAAAGGCCCGGGAGTGAAGCGCTGACGCTGGTGCCGCTGGGATGGAGGCAGGGTCTTGGAGGATTGAGTCGAGTTAGGTGAGTTAAACGAGTTGCGCTGAGTAGGTTGAGTGGCGTGAATAGGGTGAGCGGCTGAGAGCTGATGGTAACTATTGGACGAGGATCAGCATGTGGTGGAAAAGTCGCAGAGAAAGGGAAGAGAAAAAGAAGGGGGCTACAGTCTCCACCACTGAACGATCATCATTATCGTAACCCTGCGTGGCACTAACCGTGACGTTGACGCCATTTATGTTGATATTAGACCGCGTAGTCGGACATGCAGTCGGACTTGCATTCGCATTTCCATTTTGATGTCCATTTCCATTCGGGCCCACATTCTGATTTTCGTCCAGATCCACATTTGGGGCACAGCTGAAGGTCCTACAGCAGCCTGAGGCCTGGGTCCTGTCTGCTGCTGCCGTAGTTGTACATAGTCATGCCCCGTCCGAGTTGACGACGCTGAATGCACCGCCGCTGATGGAGACGTTATTTGCGCCCTGGAAGAAAGATATGGTGGACTTGGAGGGCATGGTTGGGTCTAAGTCTGGGTGTGAGTGGAAATGAAAGTGGGAGTGGAAGGGTTGGCGCTGGTGGACCACGGTGAGGTTTGAAGTTGGAATAGGGAGGAAGGTGGACAAGGGAAAGTGAGAATGGGGAGAGAACGATGAAGGTTTATTAAATACCCCAAGCGCCGCTTTAGATAACCCTCAATTGTGAGGATTGAGGGTCCACTGGCCCACACGGGCCACAGGCCATGACAGGAACAATACCCACTGAAGTTTTAATTAGGTGCCCGGGCTTGCATGCCTTTCCCTTCTTCTCAGGCTTGGATACCAAGTCCGAGAGACTTGTACTAGAGATGTTTGTTTTGTTATTACCTAGCACTTGGCCCTTGGGCCCACGTTCGACATTTGACGTTGCTAATATACGTTTAGCCTTTGAAAGTCGCGATGGAAGTCGCTCTGAAGCACGCCGCAGCGCACCGTTCGAATGCTGCGCATGCACAGGAATGACGAAAGACGATGTCTATCCAACACATCAATAGCAATAGTGTGTCTGGATCTCCGACAATAGAAGGCCCAGTACGTGGAAGGATTAACCAGCGGAAAGTTCTAAGAAGGACCCTCCATACCTTGAAAGTTGAAATATTTGATAGGATCTGATAGTGCTGGTATACTCATACTCGAGAAAAAGCTGCACAAGATAATTTCAGGACTCCGGACTCAGGTTCAGGAAGAGGCGCAAGAAGATAAAGGGTTAGGCTGTAGCGCGAAGATGAAGATGAAAGATTTCGGCTGAGCCTGAGTCCTCGAACGCGACCAACCCTGAAGCAGCCTTCTGCAGCCCGCCAGCGTACCCTCGTCTCCACACCATAGTATCACTGGTCCATTTTTGCTCTTTTCAAGGAAGATTGCTTGGCGCGTGTATGGAGGAGAGGAATGCGATTAGATCAGACTTCCCCTCGGAATTGGGATGAGGATGATAATAGACGACGAACAGCAATCATGGGTGGGGCAATGGAAATATTCGCCCCAGGAGGGGAAGTGCTGGATGAGTGTGTTGGGTGCTCCTTCTGACGTGGACGATGCAGGGACGTTGGATGGACATGCAGCAGTGCGGGACCAACGAGGTATCGACCAACGCATAGTATGTACCGTTGTCATCCTTTAACTCCGACTTTTCAAGCCGGAGTTGTCCTCTTTCTCTTCTTCCGTATTTTCTGCTAGTAGCGTCGGGAACGGACATCACCAAGAACCATCAGCACATCGATGTCCAGAGCGCCGATCTTTGAGAGGTTGGATGCCGATCCCACACATGATAACGCAGCTGTCATGGTCATGTTCTGGGTGCTAGTGCTGCCCAAAGTAGGCAGTCGAGTAGAGCTGGGCTGCGGGCAGCCTGGGCTCGAGGCGTCGGAGTTTTAATTCCCATTAGCTGGAGTTCGGCTCGAATTCAACTCGCGGCAGCACTAGCTCTTGCTTCCATCCTGATCACAAGGGCCATGGAACCATTCACGCATCTGTTGGTGCATGGCGCCTTTACATGACATTACATACTTACGGTCGCCTTACACCGCGTTTCACGGTTAACCCTTAAATGGAGTACTCAGAATACGTTAAAAGGGCTTTGGTGCTTTGACGAAACCCCCCAAACGTTCTTTTTAACATTCCTCACATTCGAAAGTAATTTCACAATGAAATTTGCTTTCTCTGCCGCTATTCTCTCTCTGGTCAGCTTGGCCTCTGCGACTGTCCTGCCCCGTCAACCCTGCCCAGAGGCATCCAGGTACGGAAACCTCATCGTCTCCAACCCTACCAATGCCACTTCATATAACCCCGGCGACGTGAGTACTTGCGTTGTCACCCTTATTCAAGAGCTCATTCTCGTTTTTTATTCCAGCCCATTAACATCCAGGTCGACTTCCACTGTGCTATCTCCTACTTCGACATCATACCACAGTTCATTGACTACACCATCCAAGTTCTTGGGAACCAGAACAACGGTCATGAAGTCCCTATCGTGCTTGCTCGCCGTACCCTCGCTGCAGGGGCGACTACTGATGAGTTCAGCACTACGGTGAGTTTATTATTGTTCTAAAGTTTCAACTGGATATTGACGTATTGTAGATCCCACTCACATTCTACTTTGCCGGCGCACCCTACAATGTTGTGCTCACTGACACCTACCCGATTCAAAATACCGACGGTACTGGCCAGGTCTTCATCGAAGGTAGCGTTGAAGAGCCCATTACCATCAATGTTTCTGCGTAAACACCTATATCGTTCTTGTGGACGTTGGCCAGGACAATTGCTTTGGTATTCTTTCCGCTAGTATCTATTCTACCTGTAATGTCATCATGACAATGGACAATTAGGCCTCGTAGCTACTTATATGTATAACTTCAATGTGCATTCTTTTGAGACTCGAAAGCGCCGAGTACTACAGAACATTTTCTAAGCTCAACAAAATACTCGCCTCAAGTTACTATTCAAAATGCAATTCAGTGTAATCTTTGTGATTGAGATATTAAGTCAAATCATCAATGGAAATAAATTGAATTACATATTACTGTCTGCGCTGTAAAAAAATCATTCAAAGGGTCTAGAGAACACATCAAATAGCGAAACAAACGGCACTATATGAATTGACTTCGTCATCCTCGTAATCGTGCTCCCCATCATCGGTGACCGCCCTATCGTATCGGGCCCAAGTCTCCTCTAATTATGCCAGCACGGAGAAAGTTTGCTTCTCATGGCCTAAATATCACACTTCCTCGAAACTTTAATTAGGCATAGTTTGAGTTGGTATATATAGAGATAGAGGCACACTATATCTAACGTACAAATGGATTTTTCATATCTGCAAGCCAGCTAGCCGTTCAATTTCCTTCTCGATCGCTCGTCCCAAGCCATCAGTGGTCCCATTCCCATGCATATCAGGCGTCAAGACATCTACCTGTCCTCGCAATTGCGCATCCTTGGCATCCTTCAAGACGTTCTCAATAGCTTTCATTACCGCGTCTGCGGCCTTCTTCTCGCCAAGGTGGTCCAACATCATTTGACCTGCCCATATCATGCCTATCGGATTCGCGATCCCCTTCCCAGCAATATCCGGTGCGCTGCCATGCACAGGTTCGAATAAGCTAGGCATCCACTCTTTCCCAGCCTCTTCCCGCTTGGATGTTGGATTCAAGTTGGCTGAAGGGGCGATGCCGATCGTTCCAGTACAGGCGGGACCCAAGTCGGACAAAATGTCGCCGAAGAGATTGGAACCGACCACGACGTCGAATATGTGAGGGCGTTGGACAAAGTGAGCACATAGAATGTCGATGTGGTATTTATCCACCTTCACATCCGGGTATTCTTTGCCTATCGCCTCAACGCGCTCGTCCCAGTAAGGCATGGTAATGGAAATTCCGTTTGATTTGGTGGCAGACGTGAGCTTCTTAGCAGGTCGACTGCGAGCCAATTCGAACGCGTAGCGCACAACTCTATCCACTCCGATCCTCGTGAAGACCGTGTTCTGAATGACGGTCTCGCGATCAGTACCTTCGAATATCCTTCCGCCGATCGAACTGTATTCGCCTTCAGTGTTTTCTCTGACGGTAACGAAGTCGATCTTCTTTCCATCCCGATTAGCCAGAGGTGAAAGAACACCAGGAATAAGTCGACATGGCCGCAGATTTATGAACTGGTCAAACTCTCGACGGAAAAGAAGGAGGCTTCCCCACAAGGAAATGTGATCAGGCACCGTCGCAGGATCGCCGACTATCAAACTCTTGATGTCAATGACGTCTTTTGTACACAATCCGATAGAAAACTTACCTGCACCAAAGTAAATAGCGTTGCAAGCTTGTAAAAGCTGCTTCCAGTCTGGCGGAAGCATCTTCCCATGCTTATGATAGTAAGTGCAGGACGCCCATTCGTAATGTCTGAATTCAAATTGAAATCCAAAACCCTTCGCTGCTTCTTCCAAGCATCGAAGGGCTGGTGGCATAACTTCAAGGCCAATGCCATCTCCCGGCAGGACGGCGATGGTGTAGGACCGACTATTCGAGTTCGCCATGAGTGGCGGTAAGGGTGCGAGCGGGTGCAGCTCTTTCTGGTGCTGTTCTTCCCCTGTCCGGGTCGTCTCATCCGTTTAGCCGAGCGGCCGAGAAACCGAAGGTTAATAGTAAATATAGCCTACCTTGGACTCTAATCATTCTCACGCGAGCTCAACTTTTTCTTTCTGTCAATAATTCCACCATGATATATCCCTGAAATAAGTTCAACGCAAAGCAGAGAAAATTGCACCTGCTGCGAAGGCCGTTGACGGTGATACTTCCTCTCTGACTACTGCTGGTCCTGACATGCTGCTTGACTGGGTCATTGATAACAATATGATGCCGTTCATTCCGTTCCCAAGCGGTCGGGGTTACAGAAACGTGGACAAGAGGAATGTACGTACAACTCATTTCTTCCAAAATTTGGATAATCTTACGGTGCCCTCCTTTTAGGTTTCAGGAGCTCCAAACCCGCATTATCCATGACTCAACCTATACAGTTAAATGTCTGATATTTCTATGGAACCTCTATCATACAAGCTTTCATCGACATCGCCAACATCATGCATCATGAAAATTTTCTATTGGACTCCGTTATCGAACGTCCTTTGTCCGTCGCCTTGTCCGATTACTGGGTTGTTTGAAGTGGCGTGAGCGCGATTAATTCACGGTTGGCGGCGACCCTTACATACGTCGAAACTTTACATAAATGTGAGCGCCCTTATTTTTTCTGCCTTTTGCTTCCCCCTTAACCACCTACAGCCGTTGCGAGTACTCATTCCTCCGTCTTGCGCGGCATGTCACAGTGGTTTGAAGACGTCCCTCCAATTTCGACCTCAATGTTCGACATTCAGTGCCTCAGTTTCGACAGAGTTCACCGGGGTCGTGTCACTGTTTCGGCATTCCCTTTGTTCAGGGTCCCGGTCGAACTTTTTGCGCAGGTCGTCCGGTATTTGTCTCGGTCTGACCTCAAATCCTTGGCCTTGGTAGATCGTGATTGCTGTCGCCTGGCTTCACTTACCTTGTTCAAAGAAGTTGAAGTCGACATAAACTCAAAGTCGCGACAACCTCTCTTAGATCGCAATTTCACCGCGTGTTCACCATCCTCCATCCCTCACTGTATTCGACGACTCGATGTGTCGTCTCCACCCTCTTCCACAGTCTCTACATCCTCCCAGACATCAATCAACTCGAAGTTATCCTACGAAAAACACGCTGCCCAGTCTCAATTGATCTACAGCGCAATCGCCACTTCCCTTTCGAACCTCCACATTTTAGCCTGGGATGGTGCCTTCCTTTCTTCAGCCCTCCTTCAGGCCCTTCAGCGTTCTTCCGTGAAGCACCTCAGCTTGAAGGGTATAGTCATTGACCCGGAGGATACATATAACATTTCCCGACCTATTCCTCTCGAAACCCTTCACCTGGAAATTTATGACACGGTTGCCCAGTATCCAACTCACTTCTTTTCACAACTTCTTCGTTGCGTTTCTCCGACTTTGCGCCAATTGAGTTGGATCGGGGCTGCCCTCACGGAGGACAGCATGTGCTGTGATCCAGCTGTGCTCCAATTTCCCAAGCTGCGCTCATTAACTCTCGACATGATTTCAATCGACAATCCCTCTCTCTTCCACCTCCTCATTGGAGAAAACACGAAGGTCCAGTCTCTATCCATGGGTTCTTTGACGCCTTCCGCATGTGCGTTTTTCAGGACGCGTGGGCACATCAAGTCTCTCACACAGTTTTGCTGGATCAATCATATCTCGACCGACTCGATCTTGGATGATATCGTCTCCTTCCTCCAGCACAACCCTCAGTTAGAGACCATCCAACTCCCCAAATCCGTCAGTCCAACCTTCCTTGAGAAATCGTTCTTCCCTCTCCTTAAGCTACATCAATACGACGACCTCACCTCTCTTCACCTAGTCTGGGACGCCTTTGAGATCTCCGAGCAGTCATTACACTTCCTCGCCTCCATATCCACGCTCCGCCACCTCTGGCTATCAGCAGGCAACCAAGGAGTCCGCAGCACCTGGCATGTCGACCACGAATCCGTCATTAACCACCTCTCTCCCCTTCACCTCCTCCAGACCCTGGCATTCTCACACGACACCTACGCTATTATCAACGCTCACCCACTCTCACCCCGATTTTGCGATTATTACGCGACGAAAGCCTTGCCTTGCGATCTTGACATCTCAAAGTACCTCACGCCGGACGAGTTCCTCATTTATCAAGGGAAAACTGCAGACTACGATCTAGCCGTTGCACACCAAATTGAAATGAGGAGACGGGCTTGGGAGAATTGGCATGCGGAACGTATGGTGGCTATAGCCAACAAGTACGCTCAGACGTTCGAGGCGCTGAGTTGGTGCTTCATTGGTCAACTGCCCATGGGTCGGAGCAGGTTCGCAGACGAGTTCTCTATTGTCAACGACTCTCTTGAGCGCGAGCCATGTCTTTCATCCCTTCACAAGATGTTGTCTATGACTATCTGGAGGCCGGTTTAGATTGCCAGGTATTAAAGTATTTTGCGCCGTATGGAATTAGAACATTAGAATTTAGATGTTTTCCTGCTTCATATTGATACATGACCACAATAACGACCGTGTATTACCAATAACAAAATAAATAAAAACGAAAGTTCATCTATATTATATATATAGTTCTATCAGCCAACGCAAAGCCAACAATGAGACATATACGCCTCAAGAAGAAATACCCAACATTTCCTTCTTCGACGCCATCTCATCTCTGAGCATAGCAATCCGACTATCAAGCCTTGAAGACAAGTCAACCGAACTCGCAGCAAGGTTGAGCGCAACGTCCAATTTCGAATTCGCACCCTTCAATACCTCCACCCAGAACTTCTTCCACTCCTGGTCCTGTTTCTGCTTCTCATTAGACGGCCCGCTCTCCCCCCTCTCCCTCTCCTTCACCTCGGCCTCTTTCAAATCCAACACGGCCAATTCGAACATGGCGACTCCGCCAACCCATGTGCTGACTGTGATGGAGCTCTGGTATTCGTACGCTTCGCTCAAGAAACGCCGCGCGGGCTCGAATTCCTTCAACGTCCGGTAATTTATCCCCAGCAGAAGAGCCCGTACTGCCAACTCATCTGGCGTGTCCAAATCAAGGAGCATATCATGCGGCAGAATCAGGGAGGATCCAGAGGTTGAAGAACCGGGCAGTTTGAACTTGGCAGATAGAGGTGTCCCTGAGCGTGAAGTCTTGGCTGACGCAACAGTTTCTGCGGCAAGTTTGGAGAAGGAAACGGGTGGCGACATGTTGAGCATCTCGTCGACGTGGATCTGCGCTATTGATGCACTTATCCGAGAGTGATTATTCCAGACTGATGGTCAAAATCGTTAGCGTGCAGATTTAGGGCAAGGAAATTCGGAAATGGGCCTACAGATGCCGATTTCTGGTACGGTTTTTTTAGTATATCAGAAAAAGAAAAAAGGATGAATAAGGAGATAGACAAACCTTCCGCGATGTTAATTTTGATTGCCTGCGCAAATTTCTTCTCATCTCCGCCCTTTCTAGCCTGTTTTTCCTTATAAAAAGCCACTAGTCAAACAAAACATCAAAAAAATAAAGCAACTAATAACAAGAGACGAACACTTTTTCTTAATGAAGACCTCAGTCGGCAGGTCCTTCCCACCCACTTTCCGTTTTTCGATCAAATCAGGAACCTTGTCTAGTAACGATTGCGCCTTGTCAAGGTCCCCAAGTGCAAGATGACATCCTTATAAGAGGCTGTCTCAGCGGTTAAATACCTCTTTGAATAGACCACTTACCTGCTGCGATGTAGATATACGTTCCATGGGACCTGAAGTGTGCTCATCAGAAAAAAACCGGAAAATATATACACCAGGATCAAAAGGAGCTTACCATGAATTCAGCTCCGTGATTTTGATGAAGGCATCAGCACATTCTTGGTACTGTCTCTGAGCCAGAAGGATCCATGCGAGTTCGAAAAGTAACTAAGAGAAAGAGGATTCTGGCTTTGAATAAAATAGAGAGAGAAAAGGCGTTATAAACTTACTAGCATGTCAGCTTGAACAAATGAGCGTGTTCGGTTTATCTGAAGGCCGTCACGCAGAACTGTGATCGCGCCTTCCGGATCATGCGACATGCGCAGAATTTTCGCCTGTACTAAACCAGTAGGTAAGAAGCCCATGCATGTTGATAAAGTAACGCACGCGATTCAGAATCCACAATGACCCATCGGAATATTTGTCATGAATCCTAAAGGAGTTCAAGTTAATAATAAATGACGAAAACACGATGCTTACTTATCAACGACAGCCTTGTATTCAATAAGAATATTTTGTTCATTGGCGTGATATCCAGATAGCAGAAGAACGACGCCATAATAAGTCATCAATACTAATCTGTGATGCCATTAGTCGAGGGAGAATGGGCGCATTATGCAGAACAGCTCACCCAGCGAAGACGCTATGAACGTCATTTTTCGAAGCAGAAAGGGACAATGCCGCCAGAGCCAACTTGCGATCGTGTTTGAACCCAAGAAAGCCCACTAATCCCCTGAGTCGCCAAAGTATAAGAATCATCAAATAACGAACGCTTGAAAATGAACAACATACTGAACTTTCTTAGGCAACAAAGAAAACACGAGGTTGAACAACCCAAAACCAAAGGCCGTGCCACCGACAATGAGATCTTCCACTGGACCATCTTGCTGTATATGAAGACTGGGTTTCTTCAGCGGCAGTGAGGGTGAAGAAGATGATGACCACCGAGAGAAGAACCCGCTTGCTTTCGGAGCAATTGCGGGAAGGGCAGATATGGAGGACGTCGGAGTTCCTGGTGATGAGATGGATGATTGGGACGAGATTGACGCTAGAGAGGGCTGGTGGACAAGGCCAACGTGGGAAGGAGGGGCGGTGTCGCCGACTTCGATAGTAGAGATGGTATGTAGGCCGTTGGGGAACACCGTTTTGTAAAGCCTACGTGGAAAAGGGTCAGTCAATGCTTAAAAGAATATCTGAACAACGGCGTACTTCGTGAACTTTGAGTGGGCGCTTCGAAAAATCAGCGTAGGGACGACAACAGGGATGAATCTTACCTGTTTAGCGAGTACCTGGGTATAAGAGTGAGCGCGGAGACATCATCTATTATAATAGGAAGCTCACATGCACTGCAAGTAACCCATGTACGACTCACTGAAACGAGACTCAGTCACACAGCAAAAGCGCAGCAAATCACCAGTCACCTTAGGGCGTGCGTCAAGCCCAAGAGAACCACAGCGTCCGCATTCAAAATCTCCCATTCCAAACCATACGGAAATCGACTCTGATATGTCAGGTCGTGAGGCTTCGGTGCGCACATCTGCTTCCGTGTACCAGCTTCTGACAGAGACAAGCATCGTGTGGCTTCTTCCATCAACTTCGGCTGGAGTGACAGACGTCTCTCAGCGAGAAATATCGATTTTCAAAAACAGTATACGCACCTCCATTCCCAAAGCAGCCTCCAGGAACGCACAAACTCCCAATCCCATCAGGTGAAAAGGGTCTGCGTGCTGTTGAAAATGTTTCCTGGCGCCGTCAATGTCGTTCGAAAAGAGGCTGTCAAAGCCTTTCGTGGCGCTGACGAGCAAGTCGGTATTAGGGTGCTGCTTTGACTCTTCCATGTCGTGGTCCTAGGGTATGTGAAGGGAGTAAAACCAGGAAGGCCGGATGAGTAGGGCGAAACAGGAATAGTGCCACTGGTAACTGGTTGCAGAACAATTCCCGGCCCGATTCTGCTGATGTCATTCGGACCTCAAATTATTTTCCCGCGATAAAATTATACCGCGTAAAAATAGAGCTCGTTCACCCTCGCCTTCGCTCCTCTTCATTGCTCAAGTCTCTTTACCGAATGTATATGCTACAGAAAGAAGGCCTGTCTGCAAGTGCACCTGTTATAATTATCGTCGTTCTTTTGAGCCAGAGAGTAATTCGACGGTAAGTACTCAGTCACTATCGCCTGCAGCGTGTGTGACGGATTCCAAGGTCCGGTACACTGAACTATCCAAGTCATTCCGTATTAGATTCCTCCACCGATGAAAAATGTGCCCGCTCACCCGTTTTTTACAATGCACTGACCGTATTTCAGGCAAGTTTTTGAATATCCATCTTTAACGGTCGCATTTGACCTATTATCCCCAAGAACTTGGATGTCTTTTATAGCCATGCTCAGTGGTTTACGAAATGTAATGAAAAGGGATCTTTATTTACTGGCTATTGGCTATTGACTATTAAGCGTTCAACGTTCAACGTCCATCTTGAAACCTTGTGAGTGAATTCACCTCTACACGCTATACCCTCCTTATTGCCTCCTGTCGCTTAGCAGTCGCGCGTTCTTTATAGCACCAAATCTGAATAATCAATTTGTCATGCAAGAAGCCATAGAATGTCGAAAATTATGCCATTTAAAGCGCCGAAATTGGGTCGAAAAGTCTTCCAAAAGATTTGTTCGTTTGTCATCAGGGACAACGCAGCTTATTCGATCGAGTTGACGTGGACTCACGGCAATTCAATGTCTCTATTCTTTTAGGTCTTTATAGTACTTTCCAAGGGATCCCTATTAGGGCCTGTCCGGACACAGAATGCCGTTTTCTCGGTCGCATTCTCGGCCCATATATGGTAGATCAAATTCTGGTGGAGACGTATCACATGATTTAGAGAGTCCCGTGCTTGCTGAGTGTGACATCCGATAATTGATCAATGATAATATTTGTGTCGCGCGATTGCGCGCGATATTCCACTCTTTTACAATGCCCTCAGAGGAGGGTGTGATCGTTTGCAGCATCAGACTATTACTCCTGCAACCTACTTCCTCCACCTTGTCGGAATTGCTGCCGTTCTAAACCAACACCCCAATTACTGGAAGCAACGGTACCACACATCTGCTCTTTCGGGTCAAACCTGGGTTGAAGAGCTTGTGTTGATGAGAAGAAAGGGGTGAGAGAAGGAAGAAATCAACATATCAACAAAAGCATTGTCGCGTTCGCGCTGAGCAGCTCACGCGCAGTCACAAATCGTCACATTTTCACGGGACTCTCTAAGACATGTGATACGTCTCCACCAGAATTTGATCTACCATATATGGGCCGAGAATGCGACCGAGAAAACGGCATTCTGTGTCCGGACAGGCCTAATAGGGATCCCTTGGAAAAAGACCTAAAAGAATAGAGACATTGAATAGTAAGTTCTCTATATACTCGTAATATGCCTCCTCCTTAGGACACAAACACCACCGCCTCCGAGCTCGTCGACGACTATGCGGACTTGATCAAAGGAAAAGTTGTTTTAACGACCGGTGTCTCTCTGGGTGGCCTCGGTGCTTCCTTTGTTCAGGACATCGCCTCAGCAAACCCCTCTCTGCTAATCTTAGGAAGCCGCGATTTAATCAAAACCGGCAAAGTCGCCTCAGCTATAACTACAGCACACCCAAACGTCAAAACTCGCCTGCTAAAAATTGACCTAGCCTCGTTCCAGAGCGTCCGGGACGCCCAACCGAGGTGAACTCCTGGTCTGATGTTCCCATCATCGACGTTCTCGTCAACAGCGCCGGTATTATGGCTGTCGAGTATGGATTGTCCGTGGATGGTTTCGAGCTCCATCTCGCTTCCAATCACCTTGGCCAATTCTTATTCACCAACCTTATCATCGATAAGGTCCTTGCTTCGAAAACCCCTTGCATCGTGAATGTTACCAGCAGCGGACCCCGTTTCAGTCCATTCCGGTTCGGAGACTACGACTTCGATGTATGGGATCTTCTTTTAACCTTGTGATCTCCAGTACGCGACCTGACTCATCATTATACCTAATCAGAGAGGCAAAACTACAACCCATGGCGCGCCTATGGCCAGTCAAAATCCGCCAACATGCTCATGGCAATCTCACTCGCCGAAAAACAGGGAAAACGTGGGCTCTAGCTTTCAGTGTACACCCGGGTGGGATCATGTCCACCAATCTAGCAAACCACCTCGACTTCAGTAAAGTGGTGGCTGCCGTTAGTAAGTCCTCATCTAACCCCACGTTATACACAACCATTGATATAGAAAACTGACATTTATCTTATAGGTGAAGCAGACCTCGCAGTAGGAAATGCAGAAGGATTCGCACCACTAATTGACCCGACCCTCGTCAAGTCTATCGAACGAGGTACTGCGACTTACATTTACGTGGCGTTTGACCCGAATTTGAAAGGTAAAATAATTTAAAATATCTCTGAACATATATTTGACTTACTATGGTCTACAAAAACAGTTCATAACGGTGCCTATACGCTCGATAGTCACATTGCAGATCCATTCATTGACCCAGTCAAGGCATGGACGACGAGTAGTTTTGAAGCGGAAAAGTTATGGAGGTTATCTGAACAACTGGTTGGCCAGAAATTCTCTTACTGAACTACGGCTAGTTTTACTTGGCACAAATGGATGGTTGACATGTCTAGTTTACCCACCTTGTCAATATGTCGATAGTAGACAATAGATTTACAGCGCAGTGGTAATGTACCAACTCCTTAAATCCGTGAAAAACAGGTAACAACGTCGTTCCTCATGCAGATTAAGTACGGTACCACGCGTTCCAAAATAAGATAGTCCAAAACTCCAGTCAAATGTCAATCTAAGTAAGGCATCATTGGGTTAGTAATGCCTCGCCTCCGCCGTAAAGGAAGTTTGGTCCACGCGAATCCTTTTCTCACGACGAAATTATTCATGCAGCATAAAAATGGAACGGTGCCTCCTGAATCGTTTAGATACTTTGTGTCCACTTAGACTAGGAACAGAACTACTGCCTTGATAGCTCTGTAGCAGTTACATCTGAGTATCAACCTCCGATAGTAATGGAATCACAATGGAATATCTATCCGAGTAATAACGGGCTATACAGGGCATGTGCAAAACGTTCTACTCCTATCAAATGTTCTAGACTAAAGTGCATCCGAAGGGAATTTACCCACTAACTTGGCACACTATCTCAGTCACTAATTATGTTCCCTGCATTTCGGATACTCTCCAGAATGACAATGGGGAGCGTCAATGAATCCTGGGTGAATGTCATACTCACACTGGGTAGCCATTGCAAATAACACATGAAATTCACCATTTTCTCTCCAAGAATCTAGACAGAAAACTGGTATCAATTCCCTTGAGGACAGATTGGATGTAAAAATGCCCCGTATTAGGTCTTATTCTTTATAATCTTCCATCCGAAGTGACGTCGACACATGGGTTAGGGGCGTACGTATGCTCGCGGCGAAGACCTGTGTTCTAATAATAACTATCCTCGCCAAATTATATCTGGAGGCGACTCCTAAGTCCCCATCGATATCTGTAATTCAACCAGGCCATGTCTCCTCCTTATGATACCAACACCACTGCTGACGAACTTGTCAAGGACTACGCCAGTCTGATCAAAGGAAAGGTCATCCTGACCACTGGTGTTTCTCCCGGCAGCCTCGGTGCCGCTTTTGTCGAGTATATCGCAAAAGCCCAACCATCCTTGATCATCCTGGCCGGCCGCGACTCAAACAAGACCGAAAAGACCGCGTCAGCGATCACCTCGTCCAATCCGAATGTCAAAACCCGCCTACTGAAAGTAGATTTAGCATCTCTACAGAGCGTCCGTGACGCAGCAGCCGAGGTTAACTCCTGGTCTGATGTCCCTGTTATAGACGTGCTCGTCAACAGTGCTGGTATCATGGCCGTCGACTACGCACTTACCGTTGATGGATTTGAGAGACAGTTTGCTTCGAACCACCTTGGCCACTTCTTACTCACCAACCTCATCATCGACAAAATCCTTGCCTCCAAGACACCTCGCATCGTAAGCGTCACCAGTAGCGGTCATCGCTTCAGTCCATTCCGCTTTGCAGATTACAATTTTGATGTGAGTTATATCAATCTCTGCGTAAGGTACAGATCGTGAGTGACTGACGTGTACATTCGCTTTCATCCAGGGCGGGAAGACTTACCACCCATGGAAGGGTTATGGTCAATCCAAGACGGCCAACATGCTCATGGCCCTCTCTTTTGCGAAGAAACTCGGAAAGCGCGGACTTTTGGCATTCAGCGTCCATCCCGGTGGGATTCTGGGTACTGGTCTCGCAAATCATCTGGACTTGAGCAAGCTGGCAGAGCAATTTGGTGTGTCTCTCTCTCATAATAATGCCGGCTGATGGCGAAATGCTGACTTGATTTTCAGGAGTAATTGACCGGGAGCTGGGAAATGAGGAAGGCTTTGGCTTGGAAAGAGACTTGAAAGGCGTGAAGTCTGTAGAACGAGGCACCGCTACTTACATCTATGCGGCGTTCGACCCCAACCTTGCAGGCAAGAAAGTTTAAATCCCTCAGTGAACGCCTTTACTTACTTATCTCCTCCAGCTCATAATGGCACCTTTACACTTGACAGCCATGTTGCAGATCCACTCACTGATTCAGTCAGGCCATGGGCAACAAGTAGTGCTGAAGCTGAGAAATTATGGAGACTATCTGAGCAGTTGGTCGGCCAGAAATTCTCTTATTGAGAAGTCAAGATCAAGACGGATTTGTAGTTCTGATCTTCTTTAGCGCAGAAAGGAGATATCATATCCCAATCTAAATATACGGAGATACATATTGTCACTAGATTCTGAATACAGGTCGATATTTTTAGTTACATGTCCTCCAACGAGACAATCATGAAGAGCAGTTACTTACACTTTGCATGTCGGGATCACCAATTGTAACACATGTTTTGGAGAAGAGAGATATACATGAAATACAAGATAGAGAGAAAGGAGATGATGAGAGAAAGGGGGATATGGCGAAGGAATGGACAGAGCAAGGGAGGACAAGGGAGAGTTTACGGGCAACAGTGCCGGGCAATGTTCGGCCTGTGCTCACAGATCCTGACTTATGCAAGATATCCGAAATGAGCTGCAATGGGCGGGTGGGAATCTCGACAATTGCAGCTTGCAGGTTGCCTTGTTCAATTGGTGGAAATAGTACTAGCATAAATCATGGGGAGGGCTGTGAATGCACAGACAAAATTAAAAACAAAAGAGACCAGGAGAAAGAAGAGGAAAATAGAGGCAATTGGAGAGAAGGGAGAGGAGGGTGGGTAAAAGAAAGCAATGCTGGTGACCAGCACGATTGGTGGTCGCCTCGAACACAGTGAGCGCGCCGAGGTCGACGTAGGAAGAGAGAGGCAATGTGTGACGTGTCACATTGCCTCACTTCCTCATGCGAAGTCCGCACTCTAACCCGTCCCTTGTTCCTCGGGACGGGATAGATCATGCAACTATGAACTCCGCATGGGTTATTTTTTTTAGCTGGGTTCTGGGTTAAACAGAAGAAAATACCCAGCTAGGCACGTAATACAAATGTAATGAGGCATTCTTTGGAAAAATATACGTTCCACACAAAATGGAATGGCCTCCCAACTTGAAACATTATCGTGGTCCAACGGTAGAGGATATAGGAACGCCGGTGACCGGAATGAAGTGGGAGATAATATCGGAGTATGTTGACTGAAATCTTCGAAATAAATTATACCTGTGGTTCAGGAAGTTGAAGTGAGAGGATGAATGGAGCTCACCCGACAAAGAAAAGATCGATACAGATGTACGCTATCTGTTTCTTCTTTTCAACCAAGTCAAATACCTGGTCATTCATTTCCTCCTTCAATAATATAGGGAACTAGGCTTCAGCATATCCAAACGACAACGCCAAAATCTTTCTCATAAATTCAAATGAAATTCGACTAAAAGAAGGTTAGCTGTAGGACGAAAGTAATTTTTGGAAAACTGTACGTTCCAGAGACATGATCATTCCAAAAAATATCATAGTCTATCGCCGAGAGTAGTATTTCAGTACTCTCGAATTCCCGCCCAGGATCTCAGGTTAAAGAGAATGGACGGAACGAAATAAATTGGCTTACTCTCACGCTGACTGCGGCACGGCTAGCAATATAGGAACGGCGATCTTTCACCTATGTATGTTTCTGTCAGAAGAATCAGAGAATTGAAAGGAAGCTGGAAAGACCGTAGGATTACTTACAACTGAGCAACCTTGTCCGTCTTCACAACACAACTTCATCCTGTACATCGCCGACTCCTGAGGAGTTCATCTACTGAGTAATTTTTGCTCAGCGACACAACAGCTATCCGGAAATGAGTCCTTGAATTTGACAGAGGCACACTCCATGTACTTTTCTCGTTCAAGCAGCTCCAGTACCGTCGAAGTCGATGGTTCGTCAGAGCCAAGTCAGCTACATGAAATGCAAATGAAAGGGCGAATTGAGATTCGAATCAGCGTGGTTATGTAATACCTTGAGGTTGCGCCAGGTCGGCTGGCGTGTCCAGGGTTTCAACTCCCCGAGTTCGATTCCCGCTTGTCCAATTAACGATGCTTTCCACGTATCTAGTATGTGCTCCTCGTACCCCTCAAACTTTGACTTCGTAAAATAGAATCCCTCCGAATGACAACATTAACACGACATCTTTCACGGGCGCTATTACAGGGTATCTGCGAGTTGGATTATTCCTAAGAAATTCCCATATAAGTCGAAGCCCCACAGCCCCAGGCCAATCAGAAAACGCAGAATCCTAGGGTCAAACCTTGCAGATAACCTCTATTTCATCTGTTTCAGCCTACCTACAAATACAATCTGTCAGTGATCTTCTAAATGCGCAGCTCAATGATGAAAGTCGTTACGTTGGACAGGACCTGGGAATGCAGACTTACGACCACCTATGCCGGTCGTTATGTATGTCAGTCTCGTTTTCTGGAGACGGTCACCTTACCGGAGAGCCCATCCAGACTTGCGGACTTGGTCAGACTTCGAATCTAAGCGCGTATAAAATGGCGCGTTGGGAGAAAGCATGCAATTGATATGATCCTCAGTCATGGCTCCAATTATCGAACTGGCGACTCTAGGTGAACAAGACGTATCTTCGCCACTCGTTTATCTTCCGCCGTATTTGGCCCACCAGCTAAGTGCTGTGACTTACGTTCATATCGGAATGACCACGGTAAGAGCCTTTACAGTTACATTCTTCCGATGAACGTAGACCGGAATTGGTGCACAGGTGTTAATTTGGGACTGGATAGAGAATCTTCGGGGTGATTTAAAGCTATTATTCTTCTTCAAACTCGGCCTCCCAACTGTCTTTCATTTTGGAAGTAGGTATGTATTACAGTAAATCATTTAGTTCAATCTGGTCAGAGCTGATTTCCTTGTAGACTTTCTTTACTGGCATACGCATTAAGTCGAGCGGTTCTCTTGAGTAAGGAAGCCATACTTTATAATACGTCTACTGAATCTGTTTCAAAGCTGCCCCGGTGGGGGAATGTGCCCAATTTGCTCGCTGTATCAACGCCTTTCCGATAGCATTTGTGGTCTTTATCGGTTCATTTCTCTATGTTTGTGTCTTTGCGATTTATAATCGTGACCGATTCATTGGGGTTTTTTTCGGAATCCAATTGCTAGCCGCCATTGCATGTCTTCTACCTTTTATCTCGTTTTCGGGGCGAAGAACATTGGTCCCACAAAGTACTGCATGGAGACACTACATGACCCACATCATTTTCTTCCTGCCACTTATTCCGTCTTCCTGGTTGACGAAACTCTTATATATATGGCCATCGTATGGAAGATATATCTTATGTTCCTCGAACGCACCGGGACGTCTTTGGGTCAGACAGTCAAAGTTTTAGTGTGTGGCGTGTCGTTACCGGTGTTGTCGAGAATCATTTTACTTGACACCCACATGCACTTCCTGTGAGTGCACCAGCACTCACCAAGCTCTTGAATTCTAATGTACTACAGGATCATTGTCATTTCGGGGGCAGTTCTTGTTTTCATCATTATTTTCTTCAAACAGCCATACCAGACGATGTTCATCATCTGCCACCTGGTCTTCGTGAACGTGATAACCAGTCGCATCTATCGTAATCTTAAATTGGGCTTGGATGATGAACAGGAAGTACAGAGCATTGGCTTAGACTGATTTCTTTCTGTTGTATATCCTGAAATTGCTCTGTTGTCGTTGAGACCTTCAAAATTTATATTTAAGCTGCTTCGACGCTGTCATGCGATGTCGGTACACCAAGTCCTCGCCCTATTGTAGTCAAATTAATTACGAGACCCAAATAACACGTCCTCTTCCCAAAAAATCCCGTAACCGAACCGACTCGACTCCACCTCAGCCCTCTTCATCTCCCTCTCATCACTATCATACGTATTGAATCCCAAATCCCTCACACCAGACGCAGCGACCAGCAACGGATGATTGGTATCAAACTCCGTCACCATCTTCCCATATCCTCCAACGCAAAGTCCAGCAGCACCATCTCATCCCAATCCCTATAGCTGACTATCATTTATGAATGTCAAAGCGCACACATATGAACTGGGCCTTGATTATTAGCATAGAACGAGTGACCTCGCAGGCGACTTCGGCGTATCCTGAATAATTTCATGGTCCAGAAGTGTAACTCAAAAGGAATTTACAACAAGAGACGCCGATCGGACTATTTCCTTCCTAACTGGTAATCAAACTCTTCTCCTACAAGCTTTTGACTCAACGTCCATAGCTTCTCCGCTTCAATACGGCTTATTGCCCAGGGTTTAACGGTCTCCGTCACCGGATCTCCAACGTGGCAGTCAAGGAGGTAAGAACCGTTATGATCTGAAAGATAACTTGAGTAAGACTCGACCAAATGCAAGACCGCCCTTACCTGATAGATTGGATCGAAAGCCGCGTAGATATGGGTAGCCACACCTCTTTCCACCGACTTGAAGTTGATATCAGAATGAAATTCCCCCAAATTCCCCATAGCATAATCAACGGCGTCTACAGAGTTCCCACGTGTCAGTTTGAAACTCCCAACTCTACGAAAATTTCCGCGAGAACTTACGAGCGCTCACAAAGTCTTTGCTAAAATCCAAATGATTGGCAAGATTAGTCATGATAACACCAGGATGAAGGCTGAAAGCGAGAAGGCCGCGTCCCCCAAGCTTCTTGGCAAGCGATATAGCTGTTAAGATGTTGGCCGTTTTGGATTGACCATAGCCACGCCATTTATCATAGGATTTACCACCCTTGAGTAAAAAAATGTACCAATAAGTACGTCGTTTTACTGATTATACTATGCATTACTCACGTCGAAGTTATAGTCGTCAAATCGGAAGGGGTTGAAACGATGTCCTGCGCTACTTACGAAAACGACTCGAGGGGACTTCGAGGCGAGGACCTTATTTATAACGAGGTTTGTGAGGAGGAAGTGGCCAAGATGGTTGGAGGCCAGGTGTCTTTCGAAGCCGTCCACAGAGAGTGCGTAGTCAACAGCCATGACCGCCGCGTTATTGACAATAACATCTATAACTGGGACATCGGCCCAAGAGTTCACCTCCGCCGCTGCTTCACGAACACTCTGAAGCGATTCAAGATCAACTCGCAAATTGCGCGTCTTGACAGTCGGGTTGGATGAAGTAATTTCGGCAGCGGTCTTCTCTAACTTGGCCAGGTCACGGCCAGCCAAGATGAGTAAAGCTGGTTGCGCTTTGGCGATAGCAAGGACGAAGGCGGCACCAAGACCACCAGGAGAAACTCCAGTAGTCAAGACTACCTTGCCCTTGATAAGGCTGGCGTAATCTTTGACGAGTTCGTCGGAAGTAGTGTTGGTATCGTACGGAGGCATTGATAAGAACAAGGACAAAGGACTTGATTATTTCTTGACTTTTCAGCCCGGTTTTATCTACTCTGTTAAGACGGTTAGGTAATCACGCCGCCTTTGTGACGCGTCCCAAAGCCGATAATCGTACTGACCGGCGGAAGTTGGCGCAACCTCTAGCAGGGTCCGGTGAAACGCAGTGAGGTGCGTTGAGTTCGGAACGAGTCCTATATTTGACTCGGTGGCAAACTCCGTTTGCTAGAGGTCCAAAAGCGTAGTTTAGAGTTGATAAAATTGAAGTAAATCGAAAATATGAATGCTCAGATGATAGTAGAGCTTCTTAGCCAGTAAATGGGTGCTAAATTCGATTCTTAGCTACTGTACAAAGATTTGAAGTATTTATACTGTAGCTAGGATATAAAATGAGTCAGATTTGAAACAGGAGAGTAGGAGAAAAGCTACGAAAAAGGTAAATAAAATATGATATGGGCCCATGCTTGCTGCGCAAGAAGACGCCGTATCAATTATTATGCTCCGAAACGAAATAGGGAGGTCATGGGTATGGTACAAATCAAAAATATGTGCTACGGAAACAGGAACAAAATTATAAAACTACCGAAAATGGTCCAAGAATTCGGTCAGTACATATTTGGAAATTGGCGGAAGGTGGCGCATCGGCGAGTTACAGAACAATTAAAATCTCCATATTACAGACCCAAACTGAGGGTCTCCCTCACACCGGCACTGTATACGTACAGTAGAAGCCTCTGCATTTCCAAGCTTCTTATAATTCCATGGGTCGACCGCACGAAAACATGAACCGCGTTACAGATTGACACCGGCCAAGATGAGAGAGTCAAGAAAATGACCCTGTGTCCTGTGCATATTGAATCCGAGTGAAAAATGGGTGAATAAGCAATGAATAGGAAGTTAATGACGTACATGGCACTATGCAGGCATCAAAAGACGGTGTGAAGACTGTACGTATGGCCTGTCTAAATCGACTGTCGCGACAAAACGGTACAGCTTGCGCCTTAGCTAGGAGTTGTCTTAAGTACTAAGAAGAAACTTGCCTCAGGAATTTCGAGTCATCAAAGCAGAAACTCGGAAGATCGAACGAAATAGCATCATCAGATATGAAGCGTCGATCCAGTAAATATATCATGGCAAGGAGTATTGGAAAGAAGTCGAGTCGTAGTCAAAGCAAAAATCCAGGTTGACTAAGAGCAGTCCGTATACAATAAAAAAAACATGCGTACACATCACAGCCACAGTCCTCCAATCGAGATTTCACCAATGCCCAAGTTGGCTGTCGTTCGATCGAGCTCAAACGTTCAATCTCATGTTGGCGAACTAAAGTTGAGAGAGCCGAAATTATATAAGAAGTCTGAGAAATTCTGGCTTTGATAAATCATTCATGACACTACCAGCGAATCAATCCGAAATTTGAATAAACTTGAAAGAAGCGATGATCAGGGGGTCTGTAAATCAATGCATAAGAGGTTCGAAATGTACATCCCCTTAAGACAGTGGTTCCTTGAGGACAATCTGCAACGAGACAAAGTTGATAATAAAATACAAAAGACTACAAATTGATAATATTTGGACAGATCCACCATCCGTTATACAACCTTACTCTAACTGAAGGCGTACATTTTCTGCAATCTCAATTAATAGATGTCACTTTCGTTGGTAGCGTAAGAAAAGCGCCTGATGATTCCCAACCTCGCAGGTGACTTCGGTCCATGCAACCCGTAATATACAGTAGGACATGTCTGTCAGACTGCCCTATTTAACTAATAACTGAACTCTTGTCCTACAAGCTTCTGGCTCAACGTCCACAGCTTCTCCGCTTCAATACGGCTTATTGCCCAGGGTTTAACGGTCTCCGTCACCGGGTCTGCAACGTGACAGTCAAGGAGGTAAGAACCGTTCTGATCTGAAGGATAAATTGAGCAAGACTCGACAACAATTGCAAGACCGCCCACACCTGATAGATTCGGATCGAAAGCCGCGTAGATATGGGTAGCCACACCTCTTTCCATCGATTTGAAATTCATATCAGAATGGAATGCTTCCAAATTTCCCATTGCATAATCAACGGCGTCTACAGAGTGCGCGTGTCAGTCTGAACCTTTAAATTGCATGAAATCTTCCAGGAAGACTTACCAGCTCCCTTGAAATCTTTGCTTAAATCTATATGACTGGCGATATTGGTCATGATAACGCCAGGATGAAGGCTAAAAGCGAGAAGGCCGCGTCCCCCCAGCTTTTTGGCCAGCGATATAGCTGTCAAGATGTTGGCAGTTTTGGATTGACCATAAGCGCGCCATTTATCATAAGATTTACCATCCTTGAGTAAAAAAAACCAAAGATACAGATAAGTACGTCCCTTTGCTGCTTATACTATGCATAACTCACGTCAAAGTTATAATCGTCGAAGCGGAAGGGATTGAAACGATGGCCTGCGCTGCCTACGAAGACAACCCTAGGACTCTTGGAGGCGAGGACTTTGTTCATGATTAGGTTTGCAAGTAAAAAGTGGCCAAGATGGTTAGAAGCAAGTTGTCGTTCGAAGCCGTCCACAGAAATACCATAATCGCAAGCCATGATAGCTGCATTATTGACAACGACATCGATAGCAGGAGCATCAGACCAAGAATTCACCGCGGCGGCGGCATCGCGAACACTTTGCAGGGATTCGAGATTGATTCGCAAATTGCGCGTCTTGATAGTCGGGTTGGATGCGGAAATATCGGCAGCGGTCTTCTCTAACTTGGTCAGATCACGGCCAGCTAAAATGAGTAAAGCTGGTTGCGCTTTGGCGATAGCAAGGACGAAGGCGGCACCAAGGCCACCAGGAGAAACTCCAGTAGTTAAGACCACCTTGCCCTTGATAAGGCTGGCGTAGTCTTTGACGAGTTCGTCGGAAGTAGTGTTGGTATCGTACGAAGGCATTGATAAGAAAGGATACGTTTCCAGGACAAAGGACTTCATTATTCCTTAGCTTTTCAGCCTGGTTTTTATCTACTTAACCCGGTTAGGTAATCACGCCGCCTTTGTGACGCGTCCTTGATAATCGTACTACCCGGCCGGAGCTGACTCAACATTTAGCATACGTAGGTCCTTTTGCATTTCCGTGTCGATCGTAAGTAAAATATGAACCGCGTTACAGCTTGACACGGCCAGAATGAAGGAGAATTAAGAAAAAAAACTCCTGTGTCCTGTGCAAGATCGAATACAAAGCTAGCGAATGAGAGATGGGTTAATAAGCAACGGGTAAATATGTAATAGAATGGTAAGTTACAGACGTACCATTGCCCTATGTAGGCATAGATGGCGGTGTGAAAACCAAGAAACCAACCACAAAAACGGCATATGACGTGTCCATATTCGCGGGAGACATTGTCTAGATCGACTGTAGCGACAAAATGGCAGTACAGTGTATATCTTGGCTGAGAGTCCCCAGTGCTAAAAAAACTTGATCCAGCCTTTTCGAGTTGTCAAAGCAGAAGCTTGGAAGATTGAGAGAGGAAGAAGCTAAGGCAAAAAGTTCATCTCACTGTTCGGTTAGTATTTGGCGGTATGCAAACATGCGTACACATCCCGCCACAATCCTCCAACCTGGCTATCGTTCGAGCTCAATATACTGATAAGACAGAGTTTTTTCTCTACAAGGAAATTACTCATTAATTGTTATAAATTTATTCGTTGGCAGGCCCACAACAGAGTCAACACTTGGTCAACACCGAAATGTTCAAATGTTCAAAGATTCAGAACGTCAATGCTTCCCTCGAGTCACTGTCAAGTTAGTGGATGCGTGTGTCTACCCTGCTGCGATACTGGACTCTGACACGCCTCTTGTTAAGGATAAAGCTCTCAAAAGAACCCAGCAGTACAAACTAGTTCGAAACCTATGGAACCGTCGTTTCTCGACGGTCTCAGAAGCATACGTACTCAATCCGTTTCCAAGGGCGCATAATTTTTCTTGAGATATCCTTTACCACAACTAGCGTATTACGTATCTGGAATACTAATGCCTACCTGTACATTTTTCTATAACAGTGGCTTTCGTAATTGCAGATGCATTCCCATAGGCATGATAATTAAGTAGCGGCAGGAGATCAGGGCGTGTTTAAATCAATACATAAGAGGCTCAGAGGACGACTCCATGAAGACACCCTGCAACAAGACAAAGGCGATAGCGAAGCGACGAAAACGAGAAAGAAAAATTTTAATATCTGGACAAATCCACAATCCGTTATATAATTTCACTATGATTCGAAGCGTAAGATTCCTGAATATGAATGCTGGTTTTGGCATTAGTGTAAGGAGGGTCACCAGCGACCTCCCGGGCGACTTCGATCCATACGCAACGAACTCGCAATTCGCAGTAGGACACGTCTGTTAGACTGCCCCACTTGACTAGTAATTGAACTCTTGTCCTACGAGTTTCTCGCTTAATGTCCACAACTTCTCTGCTTCAATACGGCTTATTGCCCAAGGCTTGACGGTTTCTGTAACCGGGTTTCCAACATGACAATCAAGGAGGTAAGAACCGTTATGATCTAAAAAGATTACTTGAGTAAATTACGATAATAGTTGGAAAACCGTCATTACCTGCTAGGTTAGGATCGAAGGCGGCGTAGATATGGGTAGCAATCCCTCTTTCAGTCGACTTAATATCAAGTTCGGTGCGGAATCCCTCTCGATTTCCCAAAGCATAATCGACGGCTTCTACAGAGGGGAGGGGGCGTCAGCGTCACTAATTTCCAAAAGGTAATTAACGACTTACTGGCCCCCACAAAAGCAGTGCTTAAGTCCAAATGATTTACAAGATTTGTCTTCACTATAACGCCAGGATGAAGGCTGAAAGCGAGAAGACTGCGTCCTCCCAGCTTTTTAGCCAGTGAGACGGCCGTCAGGATATTGGCAGTCTTGGACTGACCATAGCCTCGGAATTTGTCGTAAGATTTACCACCCTAATAGAAGGAAAGGGGAATAAAGGTATAATATAAGCAAGTCGCCACATACTCTATGATACAGTGACTCACGTCGAAGTTATAGTCGTCAAATCGGAAGGGGTTGAAACGATGTCCTGCGCTACTTACGAAAACGACTCGAGGGGACTTCGAGGCGAGGACCTTATTTATAACGAGGTTTGTGAGGAGGAAGTGGCCAAGATGGTTGGAGGCCAGGTGTCTTTCGAAGCCGTCCACAGAGAGTGCGTAGTCAACAGCCATGACCGCCGCGTTATTGACGATAACATCTATAACTGGGACATCGGCCCAAGAGTTCACCTCCGCCGCTGCTTCACGAACACTCTGAAGCGATTCAAGATCAACTCGCAAATTGCGCGTCTTGACAGTCGGGTTGGATGAAGTAATTTCGGCAGCAGTCTTTTCGACCTTGGATAAATCGCGGCCGGCTAAGATGAGCAAAGCTGGTTGCGCTTTGGCGATAGCAAGGACGAAGGCGGCACCAAGACCACCAGGAGAAACTCCAGTAGTTAAGACCACCTTGCCCTTGATAAGGCTGGCGTAGTCTTTGACGAGTTCGTCGGAAGTAGTGTTGGTATCGTACGAAGGCATTGATAAGAAAGGATACGTTCAAGGACAAAGGACTTGATTATTCCTTGACTTTTCAGCCTGGTTTTTATCTACTCAGTTAGTACGGTTAGGTAATCACGCCGCCTTTCTGCCGCGTCCCAAAGCCGATAATCTTACTGACCAGCGGAAGTTGACGCAACCTTTAGCATACGTAGGTCCCTTTGCATTTCCGTGTCAATCGTAAGTAAAATATGAACCGCGTTACAGCTTGACACAGGGCCAGAATGAGAGAGAGTCAAGAAAAAAAACCCTGGTAGTCTTTGACGAGTTCGTCGGAAGTAGTGTTGGTATCGTACGGAGGCATCGATGGAATCTTTCGGTTAGGTAATCAGGCCGCTTTGTACGCGTCATTGAAGCCGATAAATTGACCAGCGGATGTTGACTCAACCCTCTTGCAGTGTTCGGAACGTTATCCGCACACGGCATGCTTCCTTCATTCGCCAAGCTCCTCGCGTGGCTGGAAAAGAAGCTGAACCGCTTTGCTGCTTGGTATCGTGTCGGAGGAGTCGGTGTAATAGCTCGACAAAACTTCTTTAAGTGGAGGCATGGTCATTCGGAAAGCGAGGTGGATTGAGTGAAAATCATGATGAAGCATGGACTTCCGGGATTAGAGTACTATTCGTGCTTGTAAGGGAGATATTTGACTGCGCTTTAGAATATAAACTTGCCAAGATTGATCTGAGACTTGCTTGAAGTGGATTTTTGGCCAGTTTAAGTCGTCATAGTAATAGTTAAGCAAAGTTTGGGAAGGCAGAAGATCTAAAAGAAGATCGCATGAGGACATTGATTGAAGTCAGTATAATCACAGAATGGTACATTTAATAGCATACGATCATGCGCCACCTCAGGAGAGGAATGGGTTAACGTTGGAGGAAAGCCGTTTCGGTAAAGACATGGCTCCGAGTCGAACTTGAAGCAAGCTCTTTTTTTAACTGTGTACAAATACTTACGTGTACACATTCCGGCCGTGTATCAGAGCCGAGGAATAAATCCTTTGAAATTTCTTTTCCTCGATTCATTGCCACCTCACTCAACTATGATGTACGCCTTTTGACGGTTAATGCGCCTTCATGACACATAACCTTCCATTTCAGTAAACCCGTCCTGTAAACATGACCACAGCTTGAACTCCGGAATGCTCAATTCAGAAGTCGCTCGTCTTCCTTGAGTTTCTGCGAGAAATTTAGTAAGTTGGTAGAAGAGGAATAGATGGGTTGTAAGCTAGAAGGTTCTGGAGGATGTGGCTCCGATACATTATTAAAACTGGCATCGATAAATCTAGTGTCAGCGACATTAACCAGGATGTCATCGCTCAGTGCTCAAAACGTCCATTTCTCAGCAATCAACCATTTCAAAGCCGCAACATCATTTAAACTTTATTCGAAACCACTAGCATGCCAATGCATGATCGTCAGTAGCTCGGCACAAGCCATAGTTTTGTATACTCATGCCAAGTATAAGTACGCGCAACGCTCATTACAGCCGAATTCAAAACAATTGGCCATCAAAAAGAAAACACATACACAGCGGACCTGAAAATTCAGCCCCGATATGAGGTTCTTGCCGAGAATTACGGAACAATCCTCAGCTTGCGTTTCCACTCCGTTGTAACTCCGCTGTGTGTAAGATTTTTTTGATGGCCTATCGTTTTGAATTTGGCTGTAAAAACAGACAGACTAAAAGTCAACATTTCACTACGACGGAATGTAGCAATCGCCGGTACTCCCACTATCAGTTATTTAGTTACTCTACGTAGATCAGAAGAAGAATCGGCACTCAATCCAGAACCTCTGTAAAAGAAGGTGAACGGTAAACAATTACCCCACAACTCACGAATTGGTGCTAAAACTAACCCATAACAAGTCTGTTCATTTGTAATCCAGAGTGCCGCCCAGGTTCGGCTCGTAATCTAACGAGAGTTGACGCGGACTTGCGGCCACGGTTAACACCATATTGTCGCCGTACTTCAGTGACGATCTAATAACAGAGATTAGCGATTTAAATTCAGCTCAAAACCATCTCATTCACGGAATCGTTTACACATTCAATATGGCCCCTCCTCACGATAAGAACACCACTGCCCAGGAGCTCGTCAGCGACTACGCCAAATTGATCAAAGGAAAGGTCATTTTGACCACTGGCGTCTCTCCCGGTAGCCTTGGCGCCGCCTTTCTCGAGTACATTGCAAAAGCTCAACCAGCTCTACTCATCCTAGCAGGCCGTGACTGGACCAAGACCGAAAAAACGGCATTGCCTATTACAACGGCTAACCCAGGGGTCAAAACTAGATTCCTCAAAGTCGATCTTTCGTCTTTGCAGAGTGTGCGCACTGCAGCTACTGAGGTTAACTCGTGGTCCGATGTCCCAGTCATCGATGTTCTAGTCAACAGCGCAGGCATTATGGCTGTCGAGTACGGTCTTTCTGTGGATGGATTCGAACGTCATCTCGCATCGAACCACCTTGGGCATTTCTTGCTCACCAACCTCATCATCAACAAGATCCTCGCTTCCATGACGCCCCGCATCGTCAACATCACCAGCAGCGGTCACCGGTTTAGCCCCTTCCGCTTTAAAGACTACAACTTCGATGTAAGACGCATCACCTCCAAATCACTATTTCCGTAGCAAATGATGGCTGACCCTTGATCTTGATCATTTTCTATTCAGGGCGGAAGGACTTACCACCCCTGGCGCGGGTACGGCCAGTCCAAAACGGCCAACGTGCTTATGGCGCTCTCACTCGCCGACAAACTCGGCAAGCGCGGTCTCCTGGCATTCAGCGTCCACCCAGGCGGAATCCTTACCAACCTTGCCAACCACCTGGACCTCAACCAGGCCATGGCGAACCTCTGTACGCCCTTCTCCTTTTCCTTCTGCTGGAAGTCCGACGTATTATGGGCTGATGTTCTTCTCTGATTTTAGGGGAGGTAGATCGCGTCCTAGGAAATGATCAAGGGTTCGACCACGACATCGACATGAAAGATATGAAGAACATTGAAAGAGGCACAGCAACTTATGTCTACGCGGCGTTCGACCCAGATCTCGCAGGTAAGTAAGATAATGCATATCACATTACACATACAAACGTGAAACGTCCTGTTATTTGACGGACTTAAACTTACACCTTCCAGCACACAACGGCGCGTATACAGTCGACAGCCACGTCGCAGATCCGTTCACCGATCCCGTCAGGCCATGGGCCACGAGTAGCGTCGAGGCTGAGAAGTTGTGGAGGCTGAGTGAGCAGCTGGTCGGGCAAAAGTTCTCTACTGAAATTCAGAAACGGTCATGGTCGTGAGGCAAAAGTCTCGAAGACGTTACCCGGTAGGTTATGAATAGATAACTTCGCCGTAGACGAACTATAACGAGTGGGGTTCCTCCTGCAGTCACGAAATTAGAATGGTGTCAGCAACATTAACCAGGCTATGACTTCATTGTACTTAAAATGTCCGTTTACCAGCAATCAACCATCTAAAAAGACAATTATCCGTAACGTCGTATACCTTTATTCGAAATACCTGATATAAGGGATGTAAGTTAAGCCTATACTCAAGCGAAGTATACGTGCGCGCAATGCTCACTAAACAACAGACTAAAAGAGAAAACACTTCGCTACGACAGAATATGGCAACTTCAGTTCTTTTACTGTCACTCATTCTCCCAACATAGTAGGTCAACCGACTGAAAAAGAACGAAAACAATAACTCCACAATTCACAAGTTGGGTCCAAATCGACCTATGACAAGATTGTTCATCTGTAATGCAAAATGCCAAATGCCGTTCGGCGTTCATATAATTCGGCTTTGCAATTCGACGAGGGGTTGACGTGGACTTGCGGCCAGAATTTACAACTCGTCATATAATAATACTAATAGAGATTGGCGGTTTCTCTATACTGTATAAATAGATGAAGAATTCAGCGCTCAGCTCAAAACCATCTCATCCACAGAACCGTTTATACATCTAACCATGGCTCCTCCTTATGATACGAATACCACCGCACAAGAGCTCGTCAACGACTATGCCAGCATCATCAAAGGAAAAGTCATTTTAACCACCGGCGTCTCTCCTGGCAGCCTCGGCGCCGCTTTTGTTGAGTACATCGCCAAGGCCCAACCAGCTTTGCTCATCCTAGCAGGCCGCGACCCTACCAAGACCGACAAAACCGCCTCAGCAATCACCTCGTCCAATCCAGGCGTCAAGACCCGTTTTCTCAAAGTCGATCTTTCATCTTTCCAGAGCGTGCGCGATGCAGCTGCTGAACTCAACTCCTGGTCCGACGTCCCTTTCATCGACGTCCTCGTCAACAACGCTGGTATCATGGCGGTCCCATATGGTCTTTCCGTAGACGGGTTCGAGCGCCAACTCGCATCCAACCACCTCGGTCATTTTTTATTCACCAACCTCATCATAGACAAGATCCTCGCTTCCAAGACACCTCGTATCGTGAACATTTCCAGCAGCACACATCGCTTCAGTCCATTCCGTTTCAAAGACTATAATTTCGATGTGAGTCTTATACACCTCTACTCAGCATTAAAGTGGCTGATCTTTCATTTGCTATCCAGGGTGGAAAGACTTATCACCCCTGGCGCGGGTACGGCCAGTCCAAGACGGCCAATATGCTCATGGCTATCTCACTGGCCGAGAAACTGGGGAAACGGAGCCTGTTAGCGTTCAGCGTCCATCCAGGAGGGATTGTGACAAATCTCGCATCCCAACTTGATACCAACAAAGCATTGGATGATATCTGTACGTTCTTCTCCCTAGTGGCAAGATGATTACAAGGGCGTTGACTTGTCATCTTTATTCTCAGGGGAAATAGATCGTGTGCTGGGAAATGATCATGGGGTCGACCGCGATATCGACATGAAGGATATGAGGAGCTTGGAAAGAGGCGCTGCAACTTACGTTTACGCTGCGTTCGACCCATCGCTGTCAGGTGGAGATCATTTCAGATTGATCGTCGAATGTGAACATTTAAACTGACTTACTACGCCTTATAGCACACAACGGCTCGTATACAGTTGATAGCCACGTTGCGGACCCATTCACAGATCAAGTCAGGCCGTGGGCAACCAGCAGCGTTGAGGCAGAGAAGTTGTGGAGGTTGAGCGAGCAGCTGGTGGGGCAGAAATTCTCTTACTAAGAAGCGCTTATCATTCAGAGGGGGTGGCCCCGGAAGACGTTCCTTGACAGATCGATTACGAAAGGATGGCTTTGTAGTAGATGTGCTCCATGGGTCGAGGTCCTGTCATTCACGTCTCAAAACCCACAATAAGAAAATATGTCTTGAAATTTCGACGTAACAAACGCGGTTATATGTATTTTGTACCTTGGACCCATTTGTCCGTATTAATCCCCAAACCAGCCGATTATTGGCACTGCGATTAAGAAGAAGCGAGTGAGTAGGTAACAACACACATAGCCAACGTTCGACATTTACCTGGTAGTAGTAAGGAGGAGAGACAGCAATACACTTGAATCCAGTGCCGCAGGTCGTCGGACCACTGTCACGAAAGTAAATAAAATAAATGATAACCAAAAGTTTATAAAATTCCTTACGTGAAGCCAGTACCACCGCACTGTCCCCATTGAGTTTGAGTGGGACCAGCGGGAGAAGTCGTGGGCGCAGTAGTAGTCGTAGGCGTTGTAGTGGTAGTAGGTGTCGTAGTGGGTGTTGTAGTCGGAACACTGGAACCAGAGCCGGAAGGGTTGCTACCAGCCAGAGGACCAGCAACGGAGGTCGTAATCGGTGCTTGCTCGACGAAGATACCTGACCAGAACCAATCCTCAGCAGCAGCGTTCGTGCCGCCATTGGGAAGACGGAGGACACCAATGTGCCAATCGGCAGAGTTGGTGGATGGGCTGCGGCTGTTTGGCGACGATTTGGGTGAGAGGCGCGGAGCCGGTGGAGAACCAGAGACCGACAGTACTGCCGGAGAAATCGATGTCGTAGGCAAAGTTGTACCAGGTGTTGGGGGTGAGGTGGTGGTCCACTGTGAGACGCCGCCGATGTCCCAGCGCAGAAGGGGGTCGGTCGTTCCTGTTCGCCGGAGATCAAACCGAATTTGAGTTCAGTGAAGTGACTCTCGAAGCTGTACGCCAGTATTTAATCATATTATTTAAGAGTAGAAAGAGTGAATGGACTTACAAAGCAATTTGATGCTCAAATCCTGGGTTTGGCGCGTTGGTCGCACTCGTCGAGAGTGAGAAGTGGTAGTAGAGATGGCCAGTTCCCAAATTGGCGGCGGTCTGAGGAATGATCTCAGTGCGCTCCATGGTCTGGCCGTTCCAGAACGCAGTTCCATCCTGAAATAATTCCGTCAATCGAATGGGTAGGACACGGAACAGAAAGCACGTACAATAGTCGTCCTGACACCCTGAGCATCAGTCGTATCAGCCGGGTTCTTGAAGGAAGACGACACGCCGAGGTATTCAGAGGTAGCGCCGGATCCGTGGATGTACCACTGCCAAGGTTGAATCTGGTTCGACCACGACCCTAGCGATGTCGTATGAGTACGGAGGATAGCCACAGACTGTTCATTTGCTCACATTGATCAAAAGTAGCAGAAGTGAACGACGAGTTGAAGAACCCATTCCAGAGGATTGTTCCAGCCCTGGCCTGAACGGCTGAGAGAGCCAACAGAGAGAGAATAGACTTCATGGTGCCGCAGGGACGAAGAGGTATGTCTAGTGGAATAGAGCCAACGCAAGCTTGGCCAATTTATCCAGCACGCCCAAGTGATCCCGTGTCGCGAATTCGGAGAAGAACCATTGCGCAAAGCAACACTGTATTCACTTGCGACAATGTTCCGAGGTGTAGGAGGAAAGGTGCGGGATAATATTCGGGAAGGAGAGAGTTGGAGCGGGCATCCTGCATGACCTGATTGCCAGCCGAGGAAGAAAAGACCGGGCCCTAGTCGGAGATCGTCAGCTTTCCCTGGAAAAAGAGCCAAGACATAAAAAGGGATAAATACCTTAAATAACATACGGGAACCGCACAGACAATAAATGCCTCGCTGAGAAAGAGAGATTCCGAGCGAACAGGGTGAAGCGAGGTGGTTGCGAAAAACTGGCAGATGATGTAATCCGTCTGTTGATGAGAGGCTCGTGCACGGCATGTGACCCAGCCTAAACCCCCATTTGTCGGCATATTTCGCCTTCTTTTCGACAACGGCCTCTGAAGCTGCTTCATACTGTTTCTCCGCGATCCTGAGACTAGATTCAACATCGGCTTTGGAGACGGGAGTAAAAATTGGCTCATCAACCTTCGACTTAATTGCTCAACACTCAGTTCCGACAATCAGCCACGAGTGATTACGTTGGTGATACGTTTTGAGTTGACACAAGAAGTTCCGAGAAAGAACGTTCATTATCTTATTCCAACATAAAGTTGGTCCTACTATCGCCGGTCTAAATAGTCCGCTAAAATGACGGTCACTTCAAGACTCTGCAAACTTCACGTTGCTGTCTTCCAGACATCACGGACTGGGATCCAGGTGGCTGGAGCCACACTAGTAAACCGTGCTTGATCAAGCGACTGAGCCTTTAATAGCTGCTCCTTCTTCTGTTCGCTCGTGTACAACATCGAATTTGGCTGCTTCATTGGCGACAACTTTGTTGTTGTTCTACTACTCTCACGAGGTATCGCACTACGCTTCGTCAAACGACCTGCGTTTGGTATATCGACCTTTCTATCTTCAACTTCGATATCTGAAACGCCCACACTTCTCCATCTATCTCTTCGTCGGACATAAGTGGTGGTATGAAAAGCTCCCCATCCTCGTTTGGACGATCATGTTTTGTCCCGAATCCACAAACCGTTGGGAGAGTCGACATCCGGAAACGGTCCAAAGAATTCCGGACTCTTGTCTCGTACGTATATTACAGGGGTTTCAGCAGGAGTCCTTGGGTGTTGCGTGTGTGTAGATGCTTATATGCTTCCGTAGCATGACATTTATCGTAGGATTCATCGCATGATTAGTACATGTACGCAGTAATACACATGAGTTAACTGAGTCATACCATGTCACACTACATAGGCGATAAACAATGTCATGTAAAACAAGCCTATGATATAAATAAAACACAATTCCAATTCCAATTCCAAAGATGTTGTCATAGTAGACATTATCGTAGTTTTCTATTTCATTGTCAATCATCATGAGAC
The DNA here is from genome assembly GCA_015501075.1 of Gymnopilus junonius. Taxonomy (NCBI): domain Eukaryota; kingdom Fungi; phylum Basidiomycota; class Agaricomycetes; order Agaricales; family Galerinaceae; genus Gymnopilus; species Gymnopilus junonius. The sequence goes on along the minus strand of JADNYJ010000071.1, from coordinate 133,406 downwards.
TTTTCTGTGGAGGATGCCACACTTGGTATCGAGGGTCTGTCATTCTTGTGCACTAGGATGATGTAGAGTACAGGAGGTCCATAGTTTTTCTTCCAATCAATGTAAGTGCACTGCGAGAAAGCTTTGGAATTTAACGCTGAGGAGTGAGGCTTAGAAATATTCTGAGGCCACTTGGATGGTACAGTCTCCAATATTTATAGCTTGATTGCACTTTAGGCCCTAAACAATTCTGAATGAAAGCGCCACATCTTAAGGAGGGGAACAATAGCAAAATATGAAGACAAGACCCGCGATTGACTGTTGCAATATGCTAGGACCCACTGAACGCTGAATGCAAGTCGAAAGTCCTTTTGGAAACCCGACAGGATCTAGACCCTTGAGTGTTATGATTTAAGAATGAAATGTCGTATGCCTGGTCACTTTCAGTGAACCAGGTTTTGGAGTGGAATAGAGAATTCAGTTTTAGGAAGCTTCCCCAAAAGAAAAAAAAAATAGGCCCAAGGTCTAGATCCATTGCGCTATTCAGAATCCCCGGCTCTATCACGTGAGTGATAGATAGAAATAGAAAGGGTTCTGTTGAGTTCGAAATGAACGACTCCCGCCAATGTCGGTCTGAGCTTTCCCACGGCCTCGAACTATGCAGCATGCTAAGATTTATTCACTTTCTTCTATATATCTGAACTGCAAATTTTTTAGCTTACAAAAATTTCAACATTTTCTGCATTATGTATTTTACTATAGAAGTAACATAATTACCCTTCAGCTGGCCACGAGGAGTCAACCGAAGGTTGGCGACGAGCGGCCAGCAGTAAACTTACATTTTACATAGATCTTGAAAGGATGCAAATGGCGCTGATTGTAAATTTTACTGAGAAAGATAGAGTCGGGGATTGGCGCTTGTGCCGCATACACAAAAATTGTCCACGTGGCCAGGCGTGCCCGAAGGGCCATGTTATTCAAAATAGTTGGCACTCCTGCCTTTTTCGTCAAAAAGCAAAAATAGTCATCAAAATGAGACCTCTGAGCGGATTGCACAATTTCTTAGTCGTTTCTTACTCAATTTGCATGATTCTGGGTGATTCTTGTAGCGTAGGTCCTAGGCTTAAATAATATGTAAAAATACTGGACATTTTTTGAGTTTGAGTCATGCAAGCACTATCTGCCTTTGAAGGACACATTCTGAGTTGTTTGTTGGCTTCTATAGATGCAATTCCTGAAAGGGAGGACATGAAGTATTTCAGAGGAGTCTAATAAGCTCCTGTATTCAAAAAAAAAAATGAAGTTAAACAGGGATTTCTGGTCAAAAATCTGACCAACACTTCTGGGGATGCTGTGCTGGCACATTGTGCAGGTGGTATCTTCGTCATGTCTTGCTCAATTGACATGATTTTTATATATTCTTGAATGGTACAATCTCAGTATCCGTAATATGTTATAAAAATGAAGATTTATTCTGGTCACATCAAATGGCGCATACAGTAATGCTGACATGTTATTTGGGAGCAATGAGTGAGCAACCACTGTAAATCGTTCAGTATTTTTACATATTATTAAAGCCTAGGATATACTCTACAAGAATCACCAAGAATAATTGAGTAAGCAACGATGGAGAAATGGTGCCATCCGCTGAGAGGCCTCATTTTGATGCCTATTTTTGCTTTTTGACGAAAAAGGCAGGAGTGCCAACTATTTGAAAACAGCAATAAGCTTGTACGCAAACCACCAAGATACAATACCACCTTCAGAGAGAACACAAAAGGCATCGTCCAGGAGGTCAATGCGAAGTATAAACAAAGCGATCAACCTTGTCCGTTCGGTCTTCCGAGTCATCACTGTACCGTCTTTTGCTAAGTTGAATCAAATCATCGTCGCCACCCATGATCTTTACTTCCAGACCAGCTTCCATGCACAAAATAAAAGGGCTGAAGTCGATGTCGTGATAGTCCCAATGACTAGTATGGAAGTGATTCACGTCAATGTGGACACTCTTTAGAGGTCGTCGCCGAGGATTCTGCAATTCGGAAAGTGGACCAAAAATAGGAGTAATATGGCTCCAGTCTTGGATACAAGCCCCAGTTATGCGGAGTGAGCGTAAACTGAGGAAGAAATTCGTATCTCGGTGACCTGTAGTATTCTCATCCTCCGTAATTGGACATCCAGACAAAAGGTCGAAGAAAGCTTGTGCAGGAAATGTCGACTGATTCAAGGTCTTTAAAGTTAGATGTTCAAGGGAGGGAATAGCGCTCAAGACAGAGCCGAGGCCGTCGATATCAACGTCGATGGACGGACCAAGGACGAATTCCTTCAAATGCCAAGAAGATCCTTGAAAAGGAGCAACAGCGCGTCTTTTGGAATTGCCGCATCCTCTGTATCGATTTGCAACTTCTGTAGGGCTGGCAGGGCCAATTTCTTAAAACATCTTCAGCAGTACCGACACTTTCAAACCGCATATTCCGCTCCAGAAGGAACCGATGAGTAAGGGTTGTAAACGCCAACGGAAGATATTGATCTGGTGAAGAGTGGATGTTAAAAAGCATGCAATTCTTCAAAGTCGTCGCCCGCGTGAGGAGCTCAAAGCATTCGTTGACATTAATGTTTCCGATAGATACCCGCATCACATTATTCCAGTTAATATGAACTGATGAAAGAAGCCGGTTGAATGACGAGACGTCAACTGGTTCCATGAATACATTCGGCCAGGAAAGTACGCCGCAGCCATCGTGGTCGCCTCCTAACTTTGGGGTAAGTACCAGAGTTTGTAAAATGGAGCGTTGTGCCGATTCAGAGCCACCAACACCAGTAAAACTGCCAATCATTGGCCAGGAATGCGCAAGTCTAAAGTTTGCCAGCGATCGGAGTGCTGATTAATGATATTAACGAGTTTGTCGCCGTTAACAGGAAGATCGGGAATACAACTGCTATGCGTGCGTAAATGAATTGATAGTGGAAGTGCGCCTGAGCGAGTGAACCAGTCGAAAATGACAGTGGCGAGAATCGAGCCACACATCAATATATGTCCAAAGATCCGGTATTGACCATGCAATCTCTCTCCATCCCCTACAAATGGCTCCGAGGACTAACGGTGCTTTGATATCATCTTCGAAAGTTCGAGAAGGTTGCGTATGATCGACCATCGGAAGAAGTGATATGAAAGGGCATAGAACTTGAATATGCTCGAGGCTACTCTGGAGGAACTTGCTGGATAGCTCGATCGTGAGCATAGTTCATTTCAGTACTGAGTTTGCGATGCTGCTCCAACAGATCTTCCAGAAGCCCTTGGACCTGAAGGATTTCGGATTCAACTTGCGCCATTTTTTGACATGAAGTACAAGGACCACCATTGGATAGTCGACATGGGTGGGGTGCCCTGTGAATGCCCGGGCCGTCTGCGTTACCGCAAAGGAGACAGCACATCTAATGCAAGGATAGTGAGTCCGAACACAGGAGATCTTCGTGAGGTTATCTGGACGTATGATAAGGTTACAAATTGAACAGAACCGTTATGCAGTTGGCCACATAGGTGCGCCGTTTCTGTGCCGAATGAGCGAAGTATATATAGGTAACATTTCTCACACATCTTTCTCCTGAACGCCAACTCCACCTAGCTGGCCAACTTGGGTATAGTACGCATACGCAATTTGGCACACTGGAAGATTCCAGTACGGGTCGTTGAAATGCTCTTTTTGCATCCACGCTATTGAAATGTTAGTGGAACCTTACCCGACCTACTTTGGCACTTTACTAGAGTACAAATGAACACCAGTGCACTTGCTAACAATTCTGAGCTGGCGCCGACGTTGGTATCTATGAAGAAAAAAATCTGCTCATGAGGACGATGCCGCTAGTACATTCCGGTCAGATTCTCTCCGTTTCTATCTGATTGCCAAGGTTGGGTCACAAGGTTGTTTTCCTCACCATCCTCGTCATATCAGCAATTGATCATCGCCGTCAGAGTGCGTACGGTCTGATCGTGGGAAGCCGCTGACTGATTGGATCCCAGCTGCCGTGCGAGTCCGGTGCCTAACTTTCCTTCCATTTTGCGACTCCCAAGGCTTTCTAAGAGACCGTCATGATCTCTGTCGTGGCTTCCTTCTGTTCGACAACGATAGTACGCTGCCGACATGTGCATCCTCATGCCGGGTAACTTGCACTAAGAGATATCCTATCATTCGATGACATCGACTTCCACCACGACGAACTCAAAGCCAGCTTCTCCATTGATAATTTTAACTTTGGTCCTCGCGTTCCCCACACAATTTTGGATGGTAAGTCAAACTGTGCATCTTTTATTATAGCCTTATCTTTCTCTTTGAGCAGCTGATTTTGAATTTCTCTTGGATTTTCTTGTCATCCTCAAGGTGCATCTCTCAGACTTACCCATAACGACGTCGCTTTCGCGTGAGGATCTTCTTTATAATTAGCAAAAATGCCACACTCGATATAGGCCGCATGCATCTTGTTCGTTGGAACGTACCAAATTGGAACTGGGTTGATTCAAAACTTTTGTTTTCTTGATCGTCTGCAAATATCCATGCGTCACCGACTACTCAGCCACAAGGACGGACCACAAGGACGGAGGAGGAACAGCCATCCCGGAGCATAGAGCCTTGACTTAAAATGAGGCTCACTGACCCGCTTTCAAATTCGTTGCCAATCCATCCATTCTCCAACCATGTTCTCGAGGTTCCTCTTCCTCACGGCGCTCGTAGCTACGGCCATCGCCAGCCCGTCGTTTCTGAATATGGTCGTTCATGATCAGCGTAGTACTGCTCCTGATGGCTTTTCGCGCACCGCTACTCCTCCCGCTGAGCAAACTATTAAGCTTCGCCTTGGCCTCCACCAGAATGATATCGCTGGACTTGAAGATGCATTAATGGCCGTCAGCACGCCTGGAAACGCGCTATATGGTCAGCATTTGACGAAGGAACAGGTAGGCATCGCTCAGCCATATTAATATCTTTTCGAATTCTCATTCTCATTCGATAGGTGGAAGCCTTTGTGGCCCCAACGTCCGACACCGTCTCACTCGTAAATGAGTGGCTCTCGTCCAACAATATCACTCCCGCGACTGTTTCCCCTGCTGGAGACTGGCTCCAATTCACTATTCCTATAAGCCAAGCTAATTCTCTTCTTGGAGCCGATTTCCAAGTCTTCACGCATGGAGAAACTGGCAAACAATTCGTCCGCACCCTTTCCTACTCTATCCCTGCTGTTCTACAGGGTCATGTTGATGTTGTTCATCCAACCACCACGTACGTTACACTTATAATCTATAAAACTGTTCGCTCACATTATTTAACAGGTTCGACAATCCATTCGTACACCTTCCATTTGTCGATGTTCCCAAATCAAACAAACGCGACGAAGATGCCGCTGCTCTTGAAGCTCGCGCTGTTCCATCATCCTGCGCCAGCACCATCACTCCAGCGTGTCTCCAGGCCCTCTACGGTATCCCCACCACGCCAGCGACACAGTCCTCCAACGTTCTTGGCGTTTCCGGATTCATTCAACAATTCGCCAATAAAGCGGACCTTACCACCTTCCTCAAAAATTTACGACCCGATATTCCTTCTACAACTACATTCACTCTCGAGACACTCGATGGCGGACAGGATACTCAAACCGCCTCTCAAGCAGGTGTCGAAGCTAACTTGGATACTCAATATACTATTGGCGTGGCCACCGAAGTACCCAACGCCTTCATCTCCGTCGGTAACAACTTCCAGGATGGCGCTCTGGAGGGATTCCTTGACATCATTAACTTCCTCCTTGCCCAATCAAATCCTCCTACCGTCCTAACTACTTCTTACGGCCAGAACGAGAACACGATCTCCCGCTCTCTTGCCAAGTAAGCATGCTTATTTTTTCTTGCGCCTCGAAACCATGGTCTAACGGCACTGCGTAGCCAACTCTGCAACGCTTATACCCAACTCGGTGCTCGTGGGACCTCTATTCTATTCGCATCAGGAGATGGCGGTGTATCCGGGTCGCAATCTGGACGCTGCACTACTTTCCTCCCGACATTCCCTTCAGGCTGTCCATTCATGACCTCCGTTGGCGCCACCACCGGTATCACAGAGACTGCCGCAACATTCTCTTCTGGAGGCTTCTCCAACTTCTTCGCTCGCCCATCGTACCAGAGCACTGCTGTCTCGTCCTACCTCACTGCTTTGGGTAGCACCAACGCGGGCAAATTCAATACTTCAGGACGGGCCTTCCCTGATGTCTCTGCTCAGGGCGAGAATGTTGAAATTGTCGTTGGCGGACAAACCGGTACCGTTGCTGGTACTAGTTGCTCCAGTCCCATCTTCGCCAGCGTGATCGCGTTACTGAATGACAATTAATCGCTGCTGGAAAGTCTCCTCTCGGATTCTTGAATCCATTCCTTACTCTGCTGCCGGCCAAGCAGCCCTTAACGATGTTACCACAGGTAAGAATTAAAATAAGTTGTATCATTTCTCATATTGATCCCTCCTGAACAGGTGACAACCCTGGCTGCAACACTAACGGATTCCCAGCTAAGGCAGGCTGGGATCCAGTGACTGGACTTGGTACACCCAACTTCGCCAAAGTTACAAGCTGCGGTTGGCCTGTAAATATACCCCCTATTTAGAAAGCTCTTGTAGGATTAGATCGGATCTATTCATTTGGGCAATAAAACAAAGGAATTTATCATCAACATATATGTACAAAACCAGATTGTGCTTCGCAACAGCAAAAACGAGTTCTTTCAACAATCAAGAGACTACCGTTGAGTAATTGATATCTGCTTGTTCAAACTAGCGTCACATACGTATGAATACAATTCGAAAGGATTCAGGACAACCAAACAAGCGCCGTCCCTATGTTGGATGGTCACACATATAAACACTCAGAGTGGCAATCAGTAATAACCCTAGTAAAAATACTGGTAGCCCTTTCTCTTCCTAGGAACGTATTGATTATTTCCAAAACCCCAAGTAGACGGCGAAAACAATCGGCTAAGGAACGGACGGTTATCCTATGGCACATAGTCTAGGATCAGCAGAAGTCCCAGTATATGAAATAAATTGCCACGTACGACAACTTGGACTTGCTGCCCTGCAGCAGGTACCACTACATATCCACCAGCCCCTCCATTCAGTGGAACAACCGTTGGATGTGTTCTTGAAGCATGAATAACAGTAGGTTGGCCATAAGATGGATAGACGGTCGAGTATGGTTGAGCGTATTGACCATATGTGTTGTAGTCACGATAACTACGATATGGATCATCAGAATAAGTGCGATCAGAGTAGGAACGGTCGGAGTAGGACCTGTGCGAGCGGGCGTCATCATAATCGTAGGAATGGCGACGGCGACTGTGTCTCGAAGAGTAGTGATCACGGTTGTAATCATCATCGTAGTAGCGATCATAGTCGTAATTTTGCGGATAATGCTGTGAATTGTACCTCCCTCTGGATCTGGATGATCTGCGTGATAGGGGGCGTGGCGGCGGCTGATCGTAGTACTCTTCGAGAGGTGGGAGATCCCCGTCTAGATACTGGGTAGGATACATCTGGGGAGTTACCCCAGAGCCATATGGCTGAGAATAACCTGGAGTTCCGTACCCGTTTTCCTGTGGGTAGTACCCCTGCTGCCTATGAAGACTCCTCCCTCGATGACGCCCAAGCGAAGACGACCTTCCAAGATATGCAGGGTCTGTCGCAGCATATCCGCCTCCATACTGTGACGGTTGGATGTCGAACGGCGCACCCGCACCTGACCCAGCCCACTGCGCATTCGGGTATTGACTGGGGTCATACGTATCCATGAGCTGTGGTGGAAATAAATACTTTCAAAGCGGCGTCGTCCTGAAGCGCTAGCTATACTCACTGCAGTCAGCACTGAGAACGAAGGAAACCCTTTCTCGAGGACTGAGAAAGCATGCCCAACATGCGTCCAACACGTCCAAATATAGGACAGTAGAATTTCCCATGTATTCCGAGATTCCGCAGACTGTGAGTCTGTGACAAGGGACATGTATTCAATTCAGTGGTCGAACGGCAGAAAAGCTCATGGTACATTGCATTCAAATTATCGATAATTATAGTGATGCAGCTATACCACAACTCTTCAAATTACCCGTTCATTCAACAGTCTCGTCGTCGACTATACCATGCATCTCCATCGTAGCCTTTATCAAGTTCAGTTCGCGCGATGAGTATGTAACCTTCAATTCACATCCAACCCTTAGGGCCCCAAGGATTCCAGGAATGAACTCTTTTCCAATAATATCATCTGGAGTGGCGAAAATGTGATTGGGAAAGTAGATGCGCATTCCTCATAAAGGCTGATCTGGAGGGGAATGCGGGTCTGAAATGGGTCCAAAAGCAGCTAGTACGAGTGCCCAGTCAATTTGTTGAGGTGTCTCAGACTCGAAGTACTTGAGATTGGGAAGAAACTCGGCAACTTGGTCTTGATTTTCAGGTTCATTACTTTCCGTGATCAGACTCGCTTTGCTTGGACAGAACCAGCTTGTTTAGAACAACATTAACGCCTAAATCGATTAACGTGATTGGCATAAGGATCTGTTGTTCTAGTGAAGGGAGTCCGCATAACAGGGATGTGAGGTCACTGCCTTCAGATACAAATTCCCCTGCAGAGAATAAATTAAGATGGCAGGAGGAGCATTTGAAGAACGACAACAGAGGTTCGACGGGAAGTAGGTCCATGGCAAAATTAGCCTCCAAAGTCTCCAAGGAAGGAAGGGTGACTTGGTTGAAAAATCTTATTTGAGCAGTGATTTAATAGAAATGGAGACAGATCTTTCAGAGAAGGGCAAGCGATAATTGCAGAGGAGAGTTGCATGGATGTCTCCGAAATGAATTCAATGCGCTAAACTCGACTTTTTGCAGTTTTGGGGCAACTTTAAGAAGGAGTATGCATTCGTCAAGTTTGATATCGTGAATCTTTACCCCAGTAACGTCCTCCCAATTCATAGCGATCGCCTTCAGATTGGGGCCGTACAGCGTGACTTGAATCGGCTTCGGGATGATATTATCCATAGCAAATCCCCCATCTATAGTGGTCGTCACCAGGTTCAAATTGCGGAGCATAAGACGATCGGACGTCCAGGAAGTCCCTTTTAAATTGTTCACGTATGGCCTGGGAACTGCAGATAGAGGGTTTCCCAACAATCAGATTGTTGATTCAGGAGATTTGATTATAGGGTCAGCGACGGAAAATGTATCAGGATTGTATGTGGAAACATTGACAGTATACACCTCGATAAAGGGTGGAAGGCCACCTGATCGTGCCAAATATTCGTGGATGCATGAGATCTCGGCCTCAGATGGGATATTGAGGCGTGCGGGGACATAGGTCCAAAGCTGAGGGGTTGACAAAGCTCTGCTCCTCCAAGCATGACAGACGCTACTCAGCCGCAAAGGTGCCATGAAGTTCATCTTCCACTCCTCAGTGTCACGTCTGATGCAATATGGTTCCAAGGATGGGACACGAAATTTGAATATCGCTGAGGTAATTTCCGACGGGACTTGGAGAACGGAAGGATTATGAACATGGATGATCTCCGTGCCTACTTTACGGTGTTCATCCAACAGGTCAAATATGAGGCCTCGGATTTCGGAGATCGTGGATTCAAATTGTGTTGCTCTTTGACAAGGCGCGCAAGCGCTGCTGGATTCAGATGCTTCACATGCCTGAGGGAGTTGATATGCTTGAAACTCTGGACAGAGAAAGCGACCCATTTGACGTCGAGTTTTCAAAGCAGAAAGATATATGAGTGCCGCCTTCTGAGGCAGGAAATATGGTTTTCCTTTTTACCAACCTTTTACCATGACGTCGTAACGTCTAAGACACTGAATGGGCGGGACTACAACCAAGAACTCCGACTGAACTGTGTTTGCTAGACAAGAGTCGAGGATAAAAAACCGAAAACGAAGACACGAGAAAACGGTTATGTCACTTAATAAAATAAAAGCGATACCCGAAGATATCATTACTTTCAATAGCAAGCAGCGTCGCTCTCAAAAGATTGGCGCCGGCATGCCATCAAGAATGCTATAGTGGTCAATAGCCATCCCAATCAGATCCACATCTGCATTGGAGGACATCGCCTTCAAGTCAAATCCAGCCCTCAAGACCTCAACAATATCAGGAATGGCCTCTTTTTCGATGACACTCTCAAGTGAGTGGAAAACGGCTGGTGGGAAACGGAAATGAATGGTATACAAAGGTCGTCGGTCAAAGGTGTCGGGATGGCCGAAAGCATGGCGAACAAGAGACCAATTAACGTTCTGGGATGATTCGAATACGAAAGATTGGAGGCATGGAAGGAACTTAAATTCGTCATCTTGCTCTTCTGGGTTATCATTATTCGAGTTCGAGTCTGTAGTCGCAGTTTGCGCTAGTAAATCAAGGATGTCATTGGGTCCAATCTTCATTTCCAAAGATGGCATGAGAGTGAGGCGTTCAAGGGACGGCATGGCTTCCAATAAGGCAAGTAATTCCTCGCTTTCATATTCAAATTCTGCCGCATTGAATTCCTTTAATGAGCAGGACGAATGTCGAAGGAAAGATAGCATAGGAATGACTGGAAGTTGCTCCCCCGACATATTGATGTCTAATTTCTCCAGAGAGGGAAGATTGACCTTGTCGAAAAACCCAAGGCCTGCGACGACATCGTCGAAGTGAATATCAAGTACTCGGAGCGATGGTCTGGTAATAACTGTAGTCGGCAACGGGAAAAATGATGCTGACGCAGAGGAAACGGCAGAGAGCTCGACATCACGCAATTTTGGGGCGACTTCGAGAAGTTCCAAGCATTCGTGAAGTAAAGCGTAGTGTATCTCCGCCTTTGCGACATCTTCCCATGATATGGTGTCCGACTTGAAAATTCGGTTGTACAACCTGACGCTAGTAGGTTTTGGGACGACATTATCCATAGCGAAAGCACCTTCCTGATCGGGCGAGCTCAGGTGAAGTGAGCGAAGAATGGAGGTTTCTGTTGACTGGGAGGTTCCTTTAAACTTGGAGATATAGGCCCCAGGTAACTCGAGAGACAACTTCTCCCAGCGACTAGAGTGCTGGTTAACAAGCATAGCTAGAGCGTCGGCGTTCACGAAAGCGGAGGGGGTGTTATAATACAGCCTATTTTTGTGTACGTTGATTGACAAAGGAAGACCACCTGAGCGCGCCAAGTACTCCTCAATAAAAGAAACTTGCCACTCATCCGGACTACTGAGGGTAACGAGGACAGACGTCCAGAGCTGCGGTGTCGACCATGCTCGGCTTTCCAACCACGACAAATCGCACCCAAAGTCAACGGTGCAGAATAAAATTTTCTGTAATCCTCGAAAGACGTGCCGAGAAACGGCGGTGGTGGAATAGAGAATCGGAAAATGGCTGAGACGATTTCGGGTGGGATCTGGAGTATAGCATTATGAGCCTCGTTCATCTCCGAGCGAACTTGACGATGCTCCTCCAGCAGGCCCGCTAGATGAGCCTGTGCTTCAGCAATCCTTGACTCAATCTTCTTCGCTTTGTCGCATGGTAGACAGTAGCGGCCACCGCTAGTTGCTTGGCATGGCTGATGGAGTTTATAGAGCCCCGGTGTGTCGAAACCAGTACAGAAAATACAACCCATCTCTTCCCCAGCGTCCATGTGGAGGTCAATAAAAGATATTTACGATAAAAAATGGCTTTCTGCTCACCTTCCCTTCTCTGGATTGGAGACTTGAAGGACTGTGAACGCGCGCTGGTAGTTCAGTGAAAACCTGGTCACTTCAACTTTTCTTGATGCCGGGTAATACCCGAGAGGCCAGTCCAGACCATGACCACGTGATAAGGGACGCGCGACGCGTCTGCTCCACTCACACATTATAATATACGTGATGAAGAGTTGCTTTGTGAGGGAGACCCTCAAGCTGGGTCTGTAATACAGAGATTTTATTCTAGCTACAGTATAAATACTTCGAACCTTTGTACAGTAGCTAAAATCGAATTTAGCACCCATTTTCTGGCTAATAAGCTCTACAATCATTTAAGCATTCGTATTTTTGATTTACTTCAATTTTATCTACCCTACACTACGCTTTTGGACCTCTAGCAGACGAAGTTTGCTACCGAGTCAATACAGGACTCGTTTCGAACTCGACGCATCTCAACTGGTTTCAGCTTTATTCTAAATTAATGACAGAGGTGCTAAGATTCGAACGAGTTCGAATTACATTTGAATTATGAGCAGATTATAAATAAGCCAGCTGTTCTGTTCAGATTTTTTTATTCGTTTGCGTTGAGCCGGAGCGCCTACGCTACCCATAATGACCCAGCTAACCGTCTCCACTACAGATATTATTCTGGTACATTAAAGTCGGAAAATATTGTCCAACGTGTTTTGTTCGTAGAGTTCGAGCTTTTTCTTCTTACTATAAGCGACTTGATCTTGTAAAGTAGTGCGACGCTCCATAGCTTCCTTGACTAACTCCCTCTCGTCATATGAATAAGTAATCTTCAAGTTCAATCCCGCATTCAAATAGCTTCAATATCAGGGATAAAATCATCCCACAGCAGACCTTCAGAAGTCGGGCAAGTGTCTTCTGGAAAATGAAGATGGAGAGTGTTCAACGGTCGCCGGCGTGGGTTGTGAACCTCAGAAAGTGGACCAAAAACGAGTCCAACCAAAGTCCAATCAACATGATAGGGCGCGTTGAGTTTGATATTCTGGAGATTCGGTAGTAGAGATGGACGTTGATCTTGACTTTCAGCGTTGGCGTTGTCATCTGTTTCGAGATCGGTAGGCTCCGCGATGGCAAATCTTCCTAGATGGTCGAAGAATGCGTTGTGGTCAAAAATAGTTGCTGGGGCGGTTTAGGGTGAGGCGTTCTAGGGAGGGTGCTACCAGGAACATCGGCAGCATATCTCAAACTCGCACTGGAATTCCAGGATAGTGAGTTCCATCAGTCGACAGGACGAACGTACAAAGAAGGCGGCGAGATTGGCGACAGGAAGAAGATCGGGTATTTCAATGTCAAGCTTCTCCAAACTAGGGAGACTAACTTTGTCTAAAAACGCCGCTCCCGCAACTCCGTCGTCAAATTGGATGTCAAGGACCTGCAGGGAAGAGTGGACGTACGCCTATCGGGCAAGGGGGAGAAAGTTTCTGAAGCTGAACCGACTGAAATAATGATAGCGCTCTGCAGTTGCGGGGCGCTTTTCAAAAGGTTGACGCATTCGTCGATTTCAATCATGTTGATGTCGACTTTTGTTACGTTCTCCCATTCGATGGAGATGGACTTCAGAAGGCGGCCATACAGATTGACTTGGGACGGTTTCGGGGTGACACTGTCCATGGCGAATTCCCCAGTGGAATCGAGGGATCGAAGTACCAGACTGTGGACAACGGTAGAATCGGAGGATGTACATGTTCCCCTAAACTTGCTGATCAACGATCCCGAAATGCTAAGCGCCAAAGTGTCCCAGCGGTGCGAATGATCGTTGAGGAGGTTGATGAGCGTATCGGCGGTGCTGAGCAACCCGGGAACGTTGTTGTAGGTTTCGTACACGTTAACCGACAACGGAAGACCGCCAGAACGGGCTAGGCAATCCCGAATGAAGGAAACTTGCCATTCCGATGGGTTATTCAGCTGGGCAAGGATACATGTCCAAAGATGAGGCGTCGCCCAAGCCCTATCCCTCCAACCACGGCAAACGCTACCTAAAACCAAGTGATCCGCGTACGACTTCTTCCAGTCCTTGGAAATGAATAGGTCCTTGTCGAAAATCGCCATGGAAGGCATTGTAAGTCGAAATATGGCGGACGTGATTTCAAGAGGAACTTGTAGAACGACAGGATTGTGAGCCTGGTTCATCTCCGTTCGTACTTGACGATGCTCCTCCAGCAGGTCTGATAGAAGGGCCTGTGCTTCGGCGATCCGCAATTCAATTTTCTTCGCCTTCTCGCATGGTACGCAAAGGCCATCGCCACTAGTTGCTTGACATGGCTTGTGGAGTTTATAGAGCCCGGCGGTGTCGAAATCACTGCAGAAAATGCAACCCATTTCCCCCTTGGAGATCCAAAGTAAAGTTTAGAGATGATATAGAAGATGTAACAAGCAATCTTTACCTACCTGACTTTGTCCTTCGACTAAAGTGGTGAACGCGTTGATGCAAATTAAAGAACGCGACGCGAAGTTTTCCGATGGCGGGCCGTTGATCCTACGGATTGAACTCCGCTCGATGATTGATCCCAGCTTCCAGTCATCATTTTCACCTTCCTTCTGCTCTAGAACGAGACGACGACGTTGTGTTACTTGGGTGCTATGGAGGCTCCAAAAGTTCTTTGACAAGGTCATGGCACCGCCGCCACAGAAGACCGTGTTTGACTTCCACGTGAAAACCGGGGATCATCTGGTTCTGGCAGTGACATAACACGATGTGCCATCTCGGGTTTCTTTCTGCGTATGTGTCTTTCTCTCAACGTTCTGCAGTTGTTCATCGACCGCTACGACGTCCAAGAGCGGCGAGATGAAGTCCCAGCTCTTCATCCTACAAGGCCCGCCTCGTGATGCCACCACTCCTGCGCTGAAGATGGCCGCAAAGCGTTACACAAAAGGCTCGTCTGCTGGCAATACTCAAGGCTTGACATTGCTCTTCACGCATTGCATTGGCGCTCGTGAGTGGTCCTTTCTTCATCATCCTTGTCCTTATAGTACTTGACACCCTCTCTGATATAGACAAAGAGCATTGGGAACCTATCATAGAACGCCTTTTCGACCTTCGGAACACCAAGGACGAACAACATAGGTTACGAGAGGCGTGGAGCTTTGACTATCAGAACCACGGCGATTCTGCGGTCCTGAATCGAGAGGCTTTGAAGAGTCGACCTGAGGGCGTTTGTGAGTAAACCATACTCTAACATATTGAGGCGTCGTATTGATGGTATATTCTCTCTTTAGCTGCCTATGAATGGTCAGCTGCTATGGCTTCTTCATTAGCTCTCCACGTATGAGAGGTCACCGTATCGTCGCACTAGGACACTCAGCTGGTGCAGCTGCCGCGTATGTCTGCAATATCTCTCATGTCATGTTTTCCTCTAACTCGCCCCTACCATAGGCTTATGACAACCAAACATCTGCGACCACCGTATCCACACTCGGCCATTGTCCTTATTGAACCAACTATCGTCACTCGCGAGCTCTTCAATGCTCACTTTGAGGAACGAATGGATCAGATGGACTTTGCCGTCTCAGCCACACTTACTCGAAGAGATAATTGGCAATCGAGAGAGCAGGCCTTGAAATACTTCAAAAAGAGAATTCCCTGGGGGATGTGGGACGAAAGAGTCGTCAAGTTATACGTCGTATGTCTCATTCTGCCTTACAACGATATATTGAGATTTATTATTACCCATTCGTTTAGAAATATGGTCTGGAGAATTCACCAAATGGTGAAGGCTTTACCCTAAAGTGCGACCGCAAGCAAGAATCAGTCTCATTTCCTGATGTCGAACCGCATTTTGAGGGCGCGATCAGGCTTGCAGAAATATGTCGTTTCGTACCTATTCATTTGATTTGGGGAACGCGAAATGATTTAGTGTAAGCTCAGAGTTTAATTCTCATTTCTGACGTTGCCTCTTCACCGAACTTCATATTTTAGACCGGATTATATTCAAGATTCACTATCTCACCCTTCAGAAGGTCGGAAGGTCGCTTCAGTCACCAAAATTGAAGATGCTGGCCATCTGGTACGTTCTTCATCTTTACAAAAGGGTCGGTGCATGCCTTGCTTCTACTGACTGTCTTTTTCCACATAGGTGGTGCAAGAAAAGCCAGACGAGCTGGCTTTGGCTATCTCGCATATTTTAGATGGGATCAATATAGCTACAAGTATAGGATTGGCGAAGTTGTAGCCTGCGTTCGTGGTAGACGTTTCTTTGTTTCTGTGTACGGTCACAGGGCTAATGGAACATCGGAGTTTTTGTCAAATTCGTTTTCAAATACGCTTCAAAGGCGGACTTTATGTCAGGTCCAATAATAGATCATACTACATACGGTGACGTCGCTCCGAAGTTCACCATCAGAAGCTCACCAGTAAGGCCTCTGCGAGAGCCACTCAAGCTGCTACCTGGGTCCTGGACCGCGACATTCTGGATTCTTGAGATGCCGACTTTCTGATGGGAAAGCCGCATATGAACACCTGTCAATTTGGGCAATCCAGACTTTGACTATTGACGCGACTCCGTGTTCTTCACGCTTCTCAAGAACATGCGACCTTGGACGAGCTTAGATCCAGAAAGAAACTGTCTTCGAAAATTTGGTGAAATTTCAGGCGAGGTCCTCTGGACTCGCTAAATGAACCGATGGCTGGCTCAGTCTCGCCTTGCTGCCCGAGCCCCGCGATCCTTGTCACCACCAATAACGGCCATCTTGCCCCGGCCCCACCCAATAACAAGTTCACAAATGTGCGTCGGGCTGTTGACTGGTTTCCATAAAAGCGCCGTCTTGAGATCCGAAAAATTTGACCCCCACCATTTACTATGTTGTTAGCTTCTAAACAAATCGTACTGGGATTAGCTGCTGTCTCTTTGACAGCGGCTTTCTCGTTGCCTTCAGTGAGCGGGACCGAACTATTAGCGCGCCAGGATGGAGGTAGTGCACAGGATAGTCGGAGTTGTCTCTCACTAC
Source organism: Gymnopilus junonius (assembly GCA_015501075.1). Taxonomy (NCBI): domain Eukaryota; kingdom Fungi; phylum Basidiomycota; class Agaricomycetes; order Agaricales; family Galerinaceae; genus Gymnopilus; species Gymnopilus junonius. The sequence goes on along the minus strand of JADNYJ010000071.1, from coordinate 116,742 downwards.
GGTTAGTGAGATCTCTCAGGAGTTTTGAGCTCTTATTAACTTCATTTACAATCAACAGGGACATCTGTGATAGGACCACAATTCCTGCTGCTGACACCGCTAATGCTATCAATACCCATCCCGCTTGTATCGCGCTCATAGTTTGCGAAGGCGTCGCATTTTTCCAAGATGACTTTCCCCCGAACCAACCGCGACTCACTATTGATGTTTGTAGTCCATTGTCTTCGATAGTAACCTTCAAACTAATAGACTCTCAGGCCTTTAATGCTGTTTCGCAAGGATCTAACAGTATAACGCAGCAGCAATTCAGTAAGCATTAAGAGTACTATTGTACTTACATTCATAGGAAGCTGATTATGCCCAAGTCGACTTTTACTATGGAACCATCGCATCCATCAACGCCACCATTGCTGGTTCCAATAACACGAACCTTGTAACACCTGAGTATCCGAGTTCCGCCCAGGCCGTCATTAATTGGTGGCAAGCTGTAGTCGCCTGGACGGGCTTCTGCTCTACTTCAACAATACCCTATCAGAATTTCGCTGTGAGTTTTACCTTCATCTCCCACGGCATTCACACATTTATTTCTTGCCAAAGGACTGGATCGAATATTCCAATCTGCCCGGTGTCTGTCCAGCTGTTCTGTCATGCGATCCAGCTCTGAATGCGAGTTTACCGGCTTGCGTTCCCCAAGAAGCAACTGATGTACGTCTTTACGCACTTATCTCCTTGGACATGATTTAGAGGATCAACAGAACGGAAGCTGCGCCGAAATGGTGAACCAATGCTCGATCGGCGCAGGGGACGCCAGTAAAATCTTCAGTAGCGAATACTGTGTTCTCTCAGCCTTCTGCTATAGCCAGTCGACTGTCGATGTTCTCATAGAACAGCTCCACAAGGAGGACTACTTGAGTACTAGCCCACCTGTCTTGTCAGCCAGCCAGCCTCGGTTATCTCAAAGTGTAAGGTTTCTTTTCTTCTTTGACACATACGTCTGTTAAACGATCAATTGCAGGTATTCAATACTATCTCTAATGGAAATTCTGTGGTATCACAACAGAACGCCATTGATGCTTATTATGGCTTATTAACAAATACTATTCAATACTGCGGAGGACCTCCTGGAGCAGAAACAGCCTGCCCTTCTGGTACCTCAGGTCCCTATCCAACGGATGCTTCCTATGTAATTGACTTCTGGGAGAGGATCTCCGCGTGGACTGGGTAGAATTTTCAACATTACCAAATTTTATGATTTGACTGATGCGTTGCCAGATTCTGTGCCACTCGTGAAATCCCGTACCAAAACCTGGCTGATTACCTCCAATTCTCGTGAGCACATTGTTTCTTTTCAGAAAGTCTGCCGAGCCTGACATGTACACGGTATAGATCCACGGTCCAGGCTCCTACCTCATGTTAAGACGAAAATATATCTATAACCATTTATACCACTGATTAACCACTGCTTCCGATATTGGACAATCTATTCCGATTCGTACTTTTCGTTTTCTAATTGTTTTCTAATTGTTGTCGTCGAACAAGAAAATCATTTGTTGTCTTTACTGTTCACGTGCACGAAGCAGCTGACTTCATTGAGAAAACTAAATGTCAATGAGTCAATGACGTGGTTTTTCTTTTACGTGTTCATTATCAACACACGAAGTTCTGCATCTACCACGTCGATAAACGTTGCTGAGAGACTCTCATCCATTACACAGTGAGCCACCGCCGATTCATCGATCATCCACGCTTTTCTAGACCATACTTCGCTGCCCAAAGTAAGTTAGTTTGGTATCACAGTTGAAGTTTCTATGCCTCATTCGTGATAGAAAATCTGTTTAGCTATGAACAACGGAGGATGGAAGAACTTTCGCGAGGTTACGCAGAACATCCTTCCTAATCACCGCCTCTTCCGTGCATCGTCACCCAATTATCTAGGCATGGACCTTACCCAAGAGCTAAGGAGGGAGTCTGTGGACTTTTTACTCCAGAACGGCATCAATCGCATCATCAGCTTGAATCAATACCCTTACTCCGAAGAAGAACTGGCCAGCCTCGAATCAGCGGGAATCACGTACCTTCACATCCCAGTCAAGGATTTCCACCCACCCACTATCGAACAACTCTCGAAGGCGTTCGAATTCTATCGGGCTGACCCGGATGGTGCCACTACCCTTGTTCATTGCGGCGCTGGCTACGGGCGTTCTGGGACATGCGTCACTGCTATACAGTTGTTCTCTACTGCCGGAGAATTTCCCCGAGGAGGCTGCCTGGAGGTCAGAAAATAGAGTTGAGAATGCGGCGCAGATAAATATTCTCAAGGAAATTCGTGAAAACTGCCAAAAAGAAAGAGGCGCATGACTTTCATGCAGTAAAGTAATACACTTCTTCTTGAACATTGAGTACTTAGAAAAGGTGGTCACGCTACATTCATTCGAAAACGACATTAGATATATTTCCGAAATTATCTGAAAATGCCATAGTACTCAAAATGCAATACTCTACGTATAGAAATGAATGACGATGCTCCAGCCGATTCAGAAATTTCCGGAAGGAAGCATCAACGATTCACATGTCAAATTCAGTCATAAAAAACAAAAGCTCTCAGTTCAATTGATTCCCGCGGAGGAGATCCAGCTGGCATCGCCGGATCTTCAAACCCAGTATGCAGCGTATACAGAGCGACACTTCCATCTTGAAGAGAATCGAAACCTTGTAAATATAGTAATGTTAGCTAAACAGTGTCAAGTATGAAAAGCTATACGCACCACTTGATCAAGACAAGCTCATCCGGAGTCATACCATCTAAATACTTCCACTTGTGATCCTTATTGTACTGAACCCCGAAATTCTCTGTCCTTGAACACCAGAGCCCAAGGGAAAGCATCTTTCTTTTCGACACTACGAAAATCGCACAGCGCTGTGAGGGAGACCCTCAGGCTGGGTCTGTAATACAGAGATTTTAATTGTTCTGTAACTCGCCGATGCGCCACCTTCCGCCAATTTCCAAATATGTACTGACCGAATTCTTGGACCATTTTCGGTAGTTTTATAATTTTGTTCCTGTCTGCGTAGCACACATTTTTAATTCCCATGACCTCTCTATTTCATTTCGGAGCATAATAATTGATACGGCGTCCTCTTGCGCAGCAAGCACGGGCCCATATCATATTTTATTTACCTTTTTCATAGCTTTTCTCCTACTCTCCTGTTTCAAATCTGACTCATTTTAAATTCTAGCTACAGTATAAATACTTCGAACCTTTGTACAGTAGCTAACAATCGAATTTAGCACCCATTTACAGGCTAAGAAGCTCTATTATCATCAGAGCATTTTATATTTTCGATTTACTTCAATTTTATCAACCCTAAACTACGCTTTTGGACCTCTAGCAAACGGAGTTTGCCACCGAGCCAAATACAGACTCGTTCCGAACTCGACGCACCTCACTGCGTTTCAGCGCCAACGGCCAATCATAAACAGGGTGGTTTATGGGCCTCCACAGGTTAATAATCTTGAAGCAGCGCTTCTGGAGCTCAGCTGCTTCAGAGGCGAGGTGTTGCTCGAGGCGTACAACTGCAGCCTTGTTAGTCTGGTCGATGTGGACTTGGGAAACAGGTTGCCGACTGGTGGGTGTATCTTCCACCTGTCCTCGGCGGCGGCGGCGAATGGCTGTTATGACTCGTTGATCAGATTTTGGGATCAATTTTAGTGAAAGGGACTTCAGACTTAATATCTCCACCCTACTTGCGCCTGTCAGTTTCTTGAGAAGCTCGATGCTCTCTGGGTAGTACTCTCGTACGATCTCTTCGTCGTTGTTAAATGGCTTGTGCTGGGCAGGGTGGTGGAAGTACTGGAATCCAGAAGTGTCGAGAAATAGTGCATCTTCTTTACCGCATACGTTCTCGACGACGATCTCCTTCTCTTGATAGACAATGTTTGTCTTTTTTTCACTGGTTATTGGGTCTGAGTTGATATGGAAGTATGCCCATACACCTCCTTCAGGCGGAACTTGATATACAAGTTTAGCAGTAGTCGAGAACGGAACTGAAGGAATCGATGCTAAGGACGTGTTAGCTTCCTGGAAAAAAAAGAAAGTTGGTGGGCAAAGGGGTGCGAGTGAAGTTCAGAAAGACACCTATCAACCAGCAAACACTTTATAGTGCTCACATTGAGGAATAAACCTTCTTGCGTGCTATCTATTCATGATGAGAGTTAGTTGACGACTTCTAAGATTACTAATGACTTTCTTACCTCTCAGAAATATTGGTAATCAAGCACCAGATGCTTCATTTACATTGAAATCCGAGCTAAACAGTGCAGGGCTTGCGCCGCGTGTCGAATGTATGTCGATCTCATACTGTATATGTAGTTGAAGCGTTCAATGTAAGGAGCCTTTTTGAGTGACAGAATAAGTATTGGAATGTGAAATAAAATGAGTAGGCGCCGCCATGTCGATTTGACATAATGCAAACAGTTAAAGAGTTGTATCAAACGGAAGAGCGTGTAATAGTAATACTTGACGACATAGTGTATGGTCGGTATTCTATTATGCGTAGACCAATTACATCTAAGCAAGTAAGTGACGGGGATGAAATAAGGTGCGACAATGACGAGGACCTGCAAATGTACCAGCCAAAGAGTTGTTAGGATTAGAAAGCAAAGATGAACCTCGTTTGTCATTCATGCGGATCGGATTTGAATTGCCAGCTGAGCTGAACTCGTGACTGGTCATCGATTCCACCGCCGGCTAGAGTTTGAATTCAATTGCAGAACTTCTTAAAATAATCCATGGATAAAGTTATTGGTGCAGATTTCGTCAAGCATGAGCACTGATGAGATCAAGAGGTTAAGAGAAAAGAGTTTTGAAGTGATCCTATATCGAAGCGAGATCAGAATCCGATCCAGTGTTGGATTCATCCTTTTCACTGGCCGAACAGCCCAAATGCTCTTCACAGTCGGAACACAAGAAAATTCGGTAGCGTGATCGGAAGCAGGGAAACTTGTAGGGCTGTACACCGTACCGTACCGTAAATACCCACCATACGAAATCTTGTCGCCTCAATTTTGGGACCAAATTTTTCCCAGAACGAGAATTTTAGGCACCAAACAAACCATCTGGTTATTTAATTCAAGGGCACCTTGGCACGAAATCACATCCCTTCATCTGATTGAGACCGGTCGTGATTTGCCTTCAAAAATCGCCGTATTCGTTACCCCGTAACGTGACCCGTAAAGTCGACCTGTTTCCATTCATTGCTCATTAATGAATCATCTCCAGCCCAAGTGCTCTCGAAGCTAGTGTTTGCTTACCATTCACCTTCTTCCATTGTAATTTTTGGGAGTGGGACACTTTTGAGACCTCTGTTCCTGAAAAAGGCTGTATTTACGGTGTACAGCCCTAAGGGAAAGTCGTGAGTGTTCTCTGCAGGGAACAGGATTTTCGCATCATTAAAATGCAGATTTTACTGTGTTGTCGGATCACTGTACCCGAAATCCCTAGGTAAGGAGATGAAATGAATCGAGGTTGATCTTGGGTTGATTCAAAGACTCCGAAGTTCAAACACAATTTCGTGTGACAGTTGTGACAATCAACAGAAACGTGTGCATGAGTGACTGATAAGATCATACTTATTATTAGGAGGTGATAAGATGAGGAATCATTATCACAAAATCATTGGCTGATTGGGCAAGGCTTACTCATTTACTCACCCAATCACTTCCAAGTTCCTTCACGATATGGCGCGCTATTTAAGCATGCCAATTCTCTCACCCAATGTACAAGCATCCCATCTTCCCTCCCCCTTAGTATCCTGGGCCACTCTTAGTCACAATGTCCGACAAGCCTGCTATCACCCTCTACACAGCCCAAACTTGTTTTAGTGGGCCACTGCTTCGCATGGCAGGACAATGCTTTTCCTACTTCACAAATAGTATTAGACCATCTATATATGATGATAGGTAAAATTTAAATATATGCCCTTCAGAATAAAATAGAACACACCTTGAACAGCAAATCCGATAGTACCTTGGCACAGATATTAGATTATGTAAGCAGCGGAGGAACACTGCTGATATAATCACACACCCAGCTCCAGATACTAATAATAAGTCAAATCTAAATATAGCTGCCTTTTGCCACACACTGCTGGCACATGAGGCATTTGTTGAAGTTCATATTGCATTAACTGATGCTAACTGCAAAAGATACTAACCATTGTAACCATAAACCACAGTCTGGTTAGCAGTTAGTCCAAATTTTAGAATTTTTGTAACTGCTTAAAACTGGTCTTAACCAGTTAGGACCAGTCATAAAATTCTGAAATTTTGCATGATTATACCCACATATTATAGCTTTTGAACGACCCAAAAAACGTAAAATTCGGTTGAGAATTAAGAAAGTTATAGCAATACTCGCAAAAATTGTTGAATCTGCTCTAATTTTATCATTTCTCAACCATTTGTGATGTTCTTGAGCTCGTTTTGACCGTAAAAATTGTGATTCATTTAGTTTACACTATGAGACAATTATTTATGCCAAAAAAACTGGTTATAACTGGTTGATAACTGGTTATAACTGTAACCAGTTAAAACCAGTTATATAACTGCAAATAACTGCACAAGACTGATCAAGACCAGTTAGTTGCAGTCCAGTCCAGTTATTTAGACATTTCTAATTTTACCTAACTGGTCTCGGTCTCGGTTAGGGTCCTTGGGCACCCAAAAACTGGACCAGACCAGACTTTCAAACATTAATTCCAGTGGCCCTGTAACTTATTATATTATATAAGCGGCGGAGGGATGCCGCTTATATCAGCGGATAAGATACAGCATTTAAAAATAATCTGAATCTAAATATAACTGCCTTGCACTAGGGCTCCATTCACAGCCATCTTCCAAAAACATATTTCCATCAAACAAGCCCATTAATATTTATACATACAAAACAAGTTCCACAGCAGTAAAATTTAACAACAAACAGAGAATACTGCCATGACAAGAACCAATGGTTTGTTGAAGAAAAAGAACATGGCAGAAGAATATGCTGGATAAAGCTGGACAAGCATGCCATCGGCTTGACTGCAGAGCCAGACCAAGCCGAACAAGCATGCCATTGTCCCTGATTGCAGACATGTTGAGATGCTGCGGGATCACAGAGCGTTACAAGAATGTCCTCTAAAAGAACGATGTTTTACTTACATAAAAGCATTGTAATGGGGAACAGATTCAGCTTGTCAATCTTCCTTGAATCTTTGAAAGCAGCATACCCTGATAACCCTGACCTGAAGTCATATGAAGTCGTCAAGCTGTCGATAAGCGATGCTGATATCGGCAAGGTTCATAATCAGGTCAAGTCGCCTTGGTACTTGGAGATTAACCCGAATGGGAGGATCCCAGCTGTTACCATCCATGGCTTCAATGTCTTCGAGATGAGTGCGATCCTCCTTTACCTTGCTGACCTCTATGACAAAAAGAGAATCTTTTTGTATGATCCTGTACAGCAGCCAGAGGAATACAGCGAACAGCTGCAGTGGATCTTCTTTGCGGTAAGTGACTTGTCATTCATTAATTAGATTTATCACTCATACCTTTATTATCGTAGCATGGAGGAATAGGTCCCATGCAGCTCCGGAAAAAATTGAGTATGGTCAGAAACGTAAGTACTGTACTATTTCATTCAATTCGGCAGTCACGCGTCACGGAGCCTTTCAAATCCCCGAAATGTCACGGTAGTCACGGAGATTTTGCCAGGTTGCCGAAATCATTTGGTGGTCACAAGCTAAACATATAAATTTTTTGCCGCCTGCGGCGCTAAACTGCCGAAAATTTTGGGCCTGTCACGGTGAATTTTCGAGGGTGCCGAAACCAAAATTTCGGCAGGCCCGTCACGCATCATGGGCCCTGCCGAATTGATTGAAATAGTACAGTAATCTAATGATTGACTATCCAAGTTATTAACTCCGTTCATATAGGATACATTAATGAAACTCGACGACTGTATCATCAGTAAATCGAGGAAAAACCCGTGAGGCATTGTAGTTCTCACGAGGTTGATAATGCCGGATATTGGCTCACGGCGCCTCGTGAGGCAAAGTGAGTCGAATACAATGCTTGTATCGGGCTCACAAACGCAATAACGGATCGTTACTACCTCATGCCTCGTGGTGAAAGGACGGCGGGGTTATGAATGGATCATCATCTATTGTGAGTCTAGTGACAGGGTATATTAAGGATGCGAGTTAGTTATGAGCGTACTTCAATATCGCGACTAATCGCGATCCTCTTAGCAGGTTTATAATAAAGCCTGATGAACCGTGACTAGCAAGTAATCTTACAGCTGCCTTACGATGAGTAGTGAGGGTAACTCGCAGTTACTTGGGCAAATCAAAGATGTCTAATTATAGGTCTACAAAATTAAAGGCTTGCATAACCGTTGTCTTCGTCATCGCCGCTGTTATCGCCACCACTGTCTTCCGAGCCCCCGCCTTCTTCCTCACTCAAACCTCCATCATCGCTGCCCTCTGCCGTGGTATCGTCAACATCCATACCCTCCTCATCTTCCTCAGCTTCGTCACCATCTCCTTCCTCAGCCTCCTCTTCATCATCCGGCGGTCGATCCATTTCTCGATGTCTTGCAAATTCTCCGTGACCGACACCGTGGCCAAAATGACGCATAAGGGTATCACGGTCAAGAAAGCTGGATGAAGGTGAGCGTAGAAAGCAGCGCGTTCCGAAGAGTTTTACTCACACATTGACATAGAAGTTCAGCCAGTCATCACTATCTTCCGGATCCTTGACTCTTGCAAGTGACCCGGCAGCAGGCAACAGGTTTGACGTGCGGCCTTCTGAGAAGGCAGGAATGATATGGGCTCCGCGAATGACATGCTGAGGGTCGAGGAATGTGAAGGCGTAGTCATCCGTTGATTCAACGAAACCAATCTTTGGAAGACGGAGTGTAGAAGCTTACATTTGGGCCCTGATCTACCTGTGAGCCACCCTGCAACTGGTCCTGAGTTTTCTTCTCTGTAGATGCAGCCTTCTTTGCAAGTAAAATACGCCGACCAAAAGCAGTGCGCTCCTCGGAAAACTTTTTGTAGGTGGAACATTGCTGGCGGTGCTTCGTGATTCCTGACTGGTTTGATTCTCGAGGGCATTTCTGGCAGCAAACAACCATCCCAAACACCAATGCAAGTAGACATGAAAAGGTGAAAAGGACTCGACTCAAGCGCATTGTCCGCTTTCACACTCGAAGTCACAGTGAACCACGGTCGCTGGAGCCCAAAGGATGGCGGCAGTAACAGTGGAAGAACAGATTAATTTCGGAATTGAAAACAGGGTATTTGCAATAGATAACGCCGGTGAGCCATACGATGATCAGCCAACGTACCTGGCAATGGGTAAGCTCCGGCATAGAAAATCAAATTGGCGGGTAAATCTTTACCTGCAGCTATAAAAGTGCAGCATTTGACGACAAGTCCTTCTCTTTCTTTCCCTCCCTCCCTCTGAACATGCCTCGCTCTGAGCGAGATCGATCACCGGCGAGTCGGCGAAGTCCTTCTCACTCATCTCGCACCTCACGTCCAACATCTCCGCCTCGACGATCCTCTCCTCGTCGGTCCTCTCCTCATCGGTCCTCTCTTTCCCGACGTTCGTCTCGCATGTCTCGGACATCCTCGCCTACACGGAGCCCCTCTCGTTCTTTGCAACCTTCGAACGATTACACTGGGCGTCTACTCTGCCCAATCGATTACAATTGGGATGATCTTAAGTACATTTTACAATGTAAGTTCAAGAAATATTCTAATATGTTTTGTAGTGTTCGTGCCAAACTACGCGCTGCAGAGAGTGGCTATAGTATGGCTTCCAGCTTCTTTTTGCGCTGTCTGTACGAGGACGAAGAAGGTGACGATGATCACCCTGAGGTCGGGTATTTGAAGGGGCCGCTCTTAATTCTCGTGAGTTTTCCTTGTCCTATGTTATCCCCTATCCATCTACTAACCAAGACCCAATAGACATACCGTAACATATTCACGGCACCGTCATCTGCCGCGGACGTGAACTTTGTCTCGGAGCCTAAGACGAGGCGACGAGATGTTGCATCACTCCTGCACCTTGCTGGACAAGTCACCCCGCGCTCTATCGCCTACGCAGCTACACAGGTATGTATTCAACCCATGCTACTTATCTAGGTGTCTGTCGCTGATTGATCCCCTTAGCTGCTTTTCGCCCTCAACACATCTAGGGACTGGAAGGCCAAGCACGCTGGATTCCACTACCCTTCTTTCTATAACTTCGTTGTCGACTTCTTCGAGGTCATTAAAGACCAAATCACAAGGGATAAGGTAAATGACCTTCTGCAATGGTGGAATAGGTATGCTTGGTCATTCTTTCGCCATTTTATCACTGTTCTGATACTGTTTTCAAGTCAAATATTCCCCCCTACGTCAGATACATCCATTGACTTGACCTGTGCTGCTGCACTGTCATCGGAGTAGAGGCTTCAAGAGTCCCGCGCAAGGCGTGTTCAAGAGGAGGCTGATCATGCCCGCACCGAGGCAGAGCAAGCACTCAATGAGGCGGAGCGTGCCTTTGCAGAGGCTGAACGTGCTCGGATGGAGGCAGAGCGTGCCCGAGGTGATGTTGAGCATACCCGAAGTGATCCTGGTCAAGTTTAGTTGGAAATGGGGGTCGAGTAATACTACTTCTTGCCTTGTCGTACCTCAAATATATCTTTTTCTTTGCTTCATTTGAACATGTCTCATGTACTGCTGCAAGGTGTTGTAGGATGTAGATCAACCTGCTTTGAAGTTGTGAGATTGATATCAGCACGACCTAGTTCTCATGAATTATATACCAGGGTGATATGGACATCATGAGACTACTATACGTCGGTACTGAAATCATGGTTCCCATGTGAGATTGTACTTAACTGGTGATTTCGAAACCGCCGGATAACAAGCTCATATCTGGCTCGCCAAATCGGGGTGCGCTCATAAGGCAGTGCGAGCCAAATATGGGGGTGTGACCGGATCACACCACGCGCAGTCACTCACACCGGATTACTTAGGCTCGTGATGGCTCATCGCACTTTCCACAATTTACTGATGATGGCGTACTAGAAGGACAATTAAAGAAAGGAGACAAGAAGTATATCCTGGGAGATAAGTTCTCCTTGGCCGATATTAAAACATTCCCGTGGTAAGCTTTTTTCCCCTGAATTTCTTTTCTTGAGAGTGCGAACACCTGACTTTCCGTTCAGGGTTAGACGAGGAACTAGACTGGGGATTGACATTGCATCAGAATTCCCTGCTGTACAGGCAAGTTGTGCGCAGCGTCATTCCATCTCCATTCTCACGCTATTTGGATCAGGCATGGATTGAGCGTAACGAGGCTCGCCCGGAAGTCCAGGAAGGCTTTAAAGTTCCCGCATAACTGATAAATACCCTGGAAAGTGAACGAAGAACTGAAACGTATTCCTTGTAAACATGAATTACCTTGCTATATAAAATGTTTCTCTGGAACTATGTAAGCCGTGAGCGAGTTCAGGCTCTTATATTTCAAACAAACATATAGTATATCAAGCCAGAGTCACGTTTCTATCACCTGAATGTTTAACTTGCAAGCAAATACTATCTTGTCGTTATAAAGAGAGAAAACTACTACTGATCGGATTGACTGAGCTGAGTGTTTTGAACCGATAGTGACTTGACACAATGTCTGAAGAATCCAGAACAACTCAAACAACCCTACATAATGAGTCTAATCAACACCTTTCTACGCATATCTCACTTGAATATACAAGTTCAAGCTCGCCACTGACAGTCTGCCCTGCCACACAACCCAACAAGTACATCCCATCTCCCACAACTTCCTCCCCGGCAATACCCACCTGTAGCTTGCCAACAACGTACTACGACCCCGCTTGCCAGTGTAACATTACCCTCGTCCCCATCCGTCAACTCCCGTCGCCAGCCCTGATACGCGCAACCGACAGCATTATGATGGTGTTGGCCATGATAGCAATGCTCGTGTGGGTGTTCTCGTTGGGGTTGGGGTTGAATCAGGTCGCGAAGATTCACATTGCAGGGTGGCTTCGGAGGTGGACTTTTTAACTGGGCGGATAAAAGTCAAGAAGGTGAAGGAAGGGGTGAGAGATAACTGCGTTAAGGGCGCAAGTGAAGGTGATAAGGTGAGTTCCCTGTTCTTACGGAATTTTTGTGATGAGGCATGTCAACGTCGAATTGCAGGATCGGCCTTCACAAAACCGTCTGCATGTTGGGAGTAACGAGAACCGCCCTTTCCGCAATAAAGACAACAGGCCTTCTCGTTGAGACACGAAGCTTTCCTCACAAGCGACCTAGACCAGGTTTTCAAGACTGCAATACTTATACTAGACTCGATTTGAAACTTGAAAGTGCAGTAGAACGATCGTATAAAAAAAGTTCTGCAGATAATGTGTAGATATAAATGCGTTTGCGTGGGCCGTGGCCGGGGGGGGGGGCAGAGGGAGTTCTTTGGGCGCCAACAGTTAGCAAACGTATGGGAGATGACAGCAAGAGCAAAGGCATAAGGGAAAGAAGGACGCATTTCTCAACTTTATCTGTATTCACCCCATCTCGGCATGGCAGGCGAGGAAAAATGAACTATGAACTAATCGGACATGCGGAGCACGTCGAGTTCAACCTTCTGTCGCCTCCATTCATCGTTCGGTCAATGTGGTCGAATCTTGGATACACTTCCGACTCGTACGTCGCACCACCTAGTATCCCCTCCCTGCTCCTTGACAGATCCATTCTTTATGAAACAGCGTGCAGAGACGAATTCTTGAAACTTCGCAGTGCCGTCCCCAAGCTTGGTGTGTGGCTGTGCTGGTGTCAGACAAGTATCACTATCACTATCACCATTTTGCTCGGTTTGGGTTCAAAATGAGGAAGAGAGAGCGAGGCGAAAACCAGGCGAGAAAGTGCGTCGATCAGAAGGGCAAGGAGCCTCCAGATCCTCAGGTGCAGGATGGTGAGAAGAGGGAAGAGGGGTAGGTAACCGCAGGCTAGGTTGTTCCTTCGCCTGTTGGGCACGATAGACCAGGTAGTCGAAGCGAAGGATATAATTCCGTGCTGTTATGTTGTTATGCGGAAGTGAGAGCGACGAATGTACCAGGATGACACCCCGAAAAAGTCAGAGGTGTTGGATGATCCCGCACCTAGGCAGCGACAAAAGCAGGTGCTGGAGCAGAACGCGATCTGGCAGGAAATCGGGCAGCCTTGGGCTGACCCATCTCATCATCAACCTCCATCACCGGCACCTCCAAGGCTCCAGCTCATCCTTTAACCCCTCCTTCAACCTTCTCTTCTCCTCGGGCTTGCGGCCACCTATGCACCACACCAAAGTCCGTCAATCAGCCCTCCACGCATGCTGCCTGCTGTACATTGCAACTGAAGCCTGTCGCAGTGAAGCAGACCAAGAATTGACAAGGATTGAGGCCGGTGAAGTATCGCCCTTGATTGGATGAGAATCTGTACCGGTATGAGCAAGATTGAGGTGATGTGGTCGACTGCATTGGCTGAAAAGAGTACGGCGGTGAAGATTGGAGTTGGGAACCAAATCGCGAGAAAAAAGGAAGGCGTAAATGCAGAGGTAGAAGAAGAGGAAGATGAGAAGGTGGAAGAAGAAAGCGAGTTGCACCTCAGCCAGCACGCTGAGCCTCCCTTGCGCGTGAATACAAGCAAAGCAACGCTCCTCCTAATTTGACGTGACAATGCCCAATTGACGCTAGTTCGTGGCCTGGGTACCAGTTCTCTGCATAATCCTCGCTGAGGCATGAAGTTGAAGCGCAGCAGATCTTACAACGATCCTGGATCCTAAATCTGGCGCATGGACCACGTAGACAGCCACGGGACCAAAGGACTTGACGACGTCGACGTCGACGGATTTTCATACACAGCGTAGGGTACACACGGCGAGGACCCACGGCACCAACCAGTCCCACCCTGCCCATTCATTGCCCGAAACTCTTCAGAAAACACGTCCGCTAGTGAACGAATCGCCTTCTGGATGTGTGACTGTGCAAGAGAATGTGAACTATCATCCAACTTTGCCCGTTTTGGATCTAGGATAGGGAAGAGAGGTAGGGGACAACGGGAGACCAGTGATGAGGAGAATGACGACCAGGAGCCTGAGGAGACCTCAGAATCCGAGATGCAGGGCGATCTGCGAACGTGGAAGAGGGGTAGGTTGAGTCTTCTGCTTGACGGACAAGCTAGTACTTGGGCTGCTGCGATCCTTGGTCGAAAGAGGGGAATGTTGACATGGGTGGGAGGTGCACAAAGGTGGGAGGGAGGTGCTGAAGAGTACGGGGATGGAAACTTTGGCTTGCGGTGAATGTGATCTGGGGGTAAACCTCGCAGTCCGGGGCCTACGCATACTACCTCCCTCCGCCTCCGCACCGTTAGCACCCATCGTGAACCCACAGCTCCTTCAGCGCATGCTGACGCTCCAAACTATACGTCTTCAACCGTCCTATGCGCCACTGTAAAGTCCAAATGGTACTTCCAGCGGTAATTGTATTCAGCCTCTCAATTGGTAGAGTTCGAGCTCGTGTTACCGCCCTTGGACAAACCGTAAGAAGTCGTTTTCCTATGGTCTTGTGGTGTACATGTTGGCGGACCCAGATATGCAGGCGAGTTAGGCGTTGGTTGAGAAAGTATTGAAGGTGGGTAGCACTGAAAGGGTATGCAATAGGGTACACCGGGATTCCGAGACGTCTCTCATGTGTGGACATGGGTTGAGGTGGTGAGGCGGAAGCACTGGTGTAGCATGATGTACTATTTAGAGAGGCGGCAGTCGGCGTCGTGGAAGTGAGAACCTTCGGGCAGAATGTTAGTTCGAGCTTTAGCAGTACATTGTGCACAAAGATAACGTACCTTCATAGAAAATGATGAAGCTAATTCCGGTCGTCCCCCACGCATGCGTGTCTAGCTGCTTTCGTGGGTTGAAGCAAGAAGGTACCTCCAATCGTAGTAGGGCTGAGCAGTTTCATAGACAACGGCTGAGTGTCGTCTTCAGAAAAATAAACGCGTCCACCGCTACCTTCCTCTCCAACAAACAAACTACCCATTCGAGATTCATAGAGGCGAGTGTTGAGGTGAACGCCAGCGAAACTGGGTTTGGGAAAGTAAGGACGCTGGGCAATACCTAGAGTAAGTCATTAGTACAGAGCTCTATAGCAAGTCGTGATAACTCTTGTGGCTCACCTCCTTCCTTGTTGCCCGGCACAAGCAGAACCATATTCCGAGTCATTTTAGAAATTGTCAATCGGACCCGGGAAGTACTTAAGCTGGAAGTCAAAATCTGGAGAATTAAAGTGCGGTAGTCGTACGGACTTCTGTCTTTGCAATCCATGAAGGCAGGCATAGCCTCTGAAGCCGATAGCAGCGTCACCTGACAAATATTTCGTAGAAACCTGGCTGAGGTGCCAAGCAGCGAAAGGAGCGAGTTCGAGGCAGTGGAACATTCAAGAGTTCACAGAACGGTATTAGAAAGCTCAGAAGGACCTGGAGGCCGAGGTATGAAGGTGATATAAGGGCGGGCGAGTACGGTTGACGACAAGACGTGAGTGCAAGTGACGCGTCACATAATGCTGTGCAGCTTCCCGACTAGGAAATCATTCCCTGAAGTAGGAAGTAAACCAAAAGTAAACGCGCTGTTCCTTTCTAATCGCGAGTCCCATTACTTTCAAAACTTCATTGGTATTTAAGCTACTCAATGTAGCGACGAAAGTTCTGCCTTTTTTCTTTATAACCTTGCTGATACTCCAGTTCAGCTTTGCCTGAAAATTTGACAAGCACCGTTCGAAATCTGCCAACTGTGTCACCACTAATAGGAAATCAGGAAGTTAAATCAAAGCTAAATTATAGAGGAACCAGTAACGAAGAAGCCTTGTGATTCACAAAAGGTGACAAGAAAGAATCGCACTGGTTAAAAAAATTCCAGATTTCCTTATGATTCATAGACAAATTGCGCCAATCGCCTGTGAAACCACGTCTCGTCCTCCATTGAAATATGCGGCACCTTCCCACTGAGTCGTATGGTATGAATCACAGGACCCCAAGCCGCATGCTCGATCCAATTTCTGTCGTCATTATAATCACCGTAGATCCCTCGGGATCCCACCAGCTCCTTCAGCGCACCGATCGAATACGGTGGGGAATCTTTGAAATGAAGACTGAGCACGTTCAGGGCGTTACATGGGAATGATAATCTACGCCCATCGTCATCGTCATTGTCATCTTCAGGGGCGGAGAGCATGTTGAGGACGGAATCGGAGAAACTAGCACAGTCGTGTATAACCAAGTATTGCCCGCCCCATCTGTGAAGTATACCCCGTAAATCCACGTCCTCAGCTAGAGAGTACAACTGTAGTGATGCCATGGGGAGTGGTGGGAACTCAACGTCGCCAAGGCGCGGGCACCGTCCGAAGATGAGCGTCTGCAGCTCGGAGTCTTCAGAAAAGTGGCATACGTTAAGTACCGCCTGTATGATATTTGGCTGGATATCGACAAACGTGATCCTCTGAAGAGCTGATAGGTCATACGTGGGGAGCAATTCCTGCGGGATGGGTGGGGCGAGGAATGTGACAAACCGGAATTGGAGATGAGTTAGGCGAGGCGAGGACTGGACGAGTTCGAGGACGGAGTAGATCGACAGTCCACATGCATCGCAGGTGTGTGGCTTTGATAAGCCATGCGCGATGATGGGTTGGTAGTAAGCGATTGTGAGCTCTTGGAGGTTGTCGAATTTTTTGATCCAGTGCTTATCTTCGGCAAAAGCCCGCTGGAGGTTCCTTCCATCAATCCCCAGTGTCTTCAAGCGCGGTTTGAACTCTACTATCTCACGCGCCACATCCGAGTCCGAGTCCGAATCGTCCGTCCAGTTGAATGAATCCATCGAGAAGGTATGCTCGCGCTTATCCTCATCCCAACCCAGTGACCCATTCAGGCATGTGAGGTTAACGTGCCGTAGAAGAGGCGTTGCGCATGGAAGGAATCCAGGAAGGATTGGAATCGAAACGTTCATCGTCACATCAACCCAGAGCGTACGACATCGATGCAAATGGGGCACCAGGGCTCTCAGACTCCCAGGCAGCGCGCAGCGCCATATTCTCCAATTCCTCTTGTACGCTGATCCAGTTTCCGGGAGTGCGGTGGTGCGGCTCCCGGAGCATAAAGACGTCGATGGCCAAAGGGCTGCGTGGAAATTGGGATTGGGAGAGAGAGTAGGAGAGGTATTTTTGGCACCTTTCAATTTCGGCCTCGCCGCGGTTGAGCCTGATGAGTACCGTATTCCAGAATCGTGGTGTGGAAGATAAGACGTCCTCCCAGTGGTGACATACAGCAGCAAGTGCGTAGGGAAAGAACCAAGGTTCTTTAACTGCTGAGGATAGTTTGCTGACCATGTTAATTTCGTCGGCATCTGTAGGGCTGGATACCGACCCATTCTTATCCAAATCCTCTTCCTCTTCCTCATTATCGTCACCGTAGTTACAGCCAAGATCGACGGCCTGTGCAGCATACACGTATTTGAATATGACGCTGAGGATCTCAGGAGGTAAAGAGTCGATAGAAGTTGCTGCCATTGCGGGATGCCTGCCGGAAGTGAGTGGTGTTGGTAAATGCACAGAAACACTGCTGTACAATAACGTCAAATGAGTTTCTAATACAAGGGAGTATAGTGATATGAGTTACCTGGGAGGCGCTGAACGTTTATCTTTGCAAAACGCCAGCTGTCGTGAGGGTTCAGAGAAAAGGGGTTGAAGTAAACGATCAGATCAATGATCGTATTTATAACATAAACCTTACATAAAATTCACAAGTGTGAAAATATATACGCTCTGATGTAAACCCCGTAGGGACGGCTGGAGTATGTAGTGAGGTTGAACGGGCATGACGTAATTCCGAGATGGAAATACATAGAAGCGTTGGATGCGGTCTGAAACAGGAGGATAGAGCGTTGACTCAGAGGTTGAGCTGGTTCACTGCGATCAATGAAGCTGTCGGGTCAGTCGACTTGGGGGGAGGGTGGGCGCGCTTCTTCATCGGTGAGTCCCTGTCCATGGAAGGCAAAGGTTTCAGCTTCTGGTTGTCTCCCTCGATTTTCGACTTGTCAAGACTCAAGTTCTGTGCAGCACAGGTCTTCCGCCGGAGGAGGAGGGTTAGGGAAGTAAGTAACTACGAAAATCTGGGATGAAAGCAATTCGGATCGCTGACTTAGATTGGACGCTTGGGCTTTGGAGAGTGGTACACCTATGGTCCGTGTCGGTAGAGTGTTGGAAGTGGCGGGTGAGGCGCGGATAACCGGACAAGCTGCATCAAGGCGGTTTGGGTAGGGCGTTGAGTGAAATTGACAACCCATAGAGCAACACGTCGAGAATACAGATAGAATATTATGAAGCTAAGTGTTTATATCCCTATACCTCCTTCAAGGTTTTTTTTCGAAGACATTCCGGCCAATGGACACGATGGCATGAAGCTGGAGGTAACAGCTGAGTACGGATTCGAGTGATATGAAAGTAAAAAAAGAAGATGTACACTCGCCAAGGATAATATATACCGCCATGTTGCTAATTATCTATTTAGATCGTTCAGCTAGAACATTTGCTACTTCAGCTATTGTTCGAAGGCCATTTTACGTCAATTTTTGACTGCTCTCTGGTCTTTCTCACCTCGTCAGACTATGCAGAATTAGGAGCACAAAATATGATGCATAGTGAAGATTAACTAGATGAAATCTGGAACAGGCGTGATCGCCGATGACTGAGTTGTCAATTCGAAGGGCGAATGTGCCTGATATTGAACTTGCTTTATAATAATAATAGACGCACGGTGTATTTTGGACGTACTTTAAATGCACAAAAAATTGGGTACCTGGTCGCAGTCCCTCAAGATAATATAATAGGCAACCAATTATTAATATTGCTTACGCTGACCTCGAGGAGGCAATCTGAGAATTTCCTTCGAATTCGAAATACAAGGGGGGGTGCGGAGTATCAAGTGAACCTCCCTATATCTATGAAGATCAGACACCACACTGTTCAATTGTTTACACCAATGAGCCAGCGTGGCTCTTCCACAAACCCATACAGTTCCAGGAACTTCTTCAGCTTTTCAATTTTGTCTGGGCTTGGGATAAACTTGTCATCCGGAATCGTATTCCAAGTGAATGCGATGGCTTGCTGATTTATCAATTTAACATTGGTATGAACGAAGCGCATGTTGGCCATAGGTTCGCATTCCGTAATTTCATTGCATTTGCTTAGGAGCTCCGAATAAAACTTGCTACAGACTTCCATGGATTTGGAAATTTTTTCAACACGATTTTCCATTCCTTCAATTGCGGAATTCATTTTTTCTTCCAAGTAGGCATCGAGGCGCTTGTCATTGAGTGGGAAGCCCCACACTGCTGGCCTCGGATAGCGCGATAGTGGTCGGAGTGGTTGAGAGGGAATTGATTTAGTCTCCATGGCTAGGACAGATAATTATGAGTCGAAAGATTTAAGAAGAAGCCAAATGCTCACCTGCCTGTATCAAAGTGAACTAGGTTAGGAAGAGAAGTAAGATGGGGCAAACGGCCGTTCACTTTTATATGTTCACGATAAGCAAACGTGATTTATGTCATGTGGCAGCATCTCCAGGGCATCGGGTCCGAGAACCCCGCTCAGTCGCAGGTTGATCTGTGGTGTCTTGATGAGAAAATATATCATGCTCTGTGGATGTGATAAATCATGGCCTTGGTCTAGTCAGGCACCTCTTTTATCCAAAAGGCTTGGTATCACCATTTGATGTGTCGCTCATTCTCCACCTTCACCCACTCTTCGCTACTCTTCTATAAACCCTTTTTCTTTTGATCATTCCAGATCGAATTCCGCTCCATTTAGATTCTTGAATGACGCATTACAGAATGCTGCTATTTCGCTATATTGATTATTGAAAATTCATCTTATCTCTTTTTCTTCTCTCCAAGATATATGCTAATCAGTGTTACCCATGAAGACTGGTCTTCTTTCAAGGAGTGTTTGCAGTTCCATCTATTCTTTCGGCATCGTCTCTCCAATCTTTGTGTACCATCTTGCTTCCGAGGCAGACCATCGAGATAATTTATCTCCATTCCATGTTCATGATCTTACTTGATGTTATGAGTTATTACCATTTCCTTGCATGGTGTACTAGTCATCTATTCTTTTCTTCAGAGGACCTCAGTTGGAATGTAGTACCTCTCGGCTTTTTGCCTTCGACTTGCACAGTGGCATCCCATGCCCTTGGCACCCCAATATTCCCCTTTGCTTAAGTCCAGCCACTTGTGACCATCTAATGAAGTTCATAGTTTACATTTACCTTGCTGTGTCGGATGAATGTGGACTGGTATTAAAATCTCTTGCCTACTCGTCTTGGTGTACAACTGAACTTCACACCATGTCCCTGCAATGCCTAACTATATATGAAGATTTACAAATATCTTGCACTTAAATGATGCTCAAAGGTCAACTGTCCACTAAGATCCCATCCCGGCAACGTCAACAACTGTATGTCACATTCTTCCGTCATTTCAAGTACACCACTCAGTAACGCTTACAATTCTACTCATTTTCTAGATGAACTTGTTTGTTCGACTGCTCATGTCCGGACCTCAAGGTCAATGCGATGCGAAGGCGCTGGATTGGGCCTTATTTGTTCTGATGATCATCAGTACCAACGTAACATGGTTTCTATTCCCTCTTCTGACTCTCTTCAAAGAAGGTTTCCAAACATACCTCCATGACATTGCTTGGGAGTGTCTTCGGCTCCAAATACCCACTTTCACTGCTATTTGAGCCAGCAATCAACTTGACTGATCCCAATAGGGATATTTCAGGTCTCAATGTGTCGCTGTGGATGTATCCCAGTTTTCCTGTAGCGATCTTGAGCCTCGCAATTAGCATCTTCTCAAGAACGAAGCTCAAGGGCTGGATCATCTGCATCATTATATTCTGCACCATTGTTGGTATCACAACCGGAATAGCAATCGCCATCTCGCATACCTATGGGCATGGAATAGAAGTACCAGCGACGGTTCTCATACTTTTTATGGGAATTCCCTGGTGGGCACTCGCACTACATTTGATCGTACTGACCATTATTTTTGCTACCTTTGCAAAAATCGCTGGACAGGTCGTGGGTACCGTTACTCCTGGCGCTTATTTCCCATTTTGTGCCCTCAGAGGATGGGGCTTCGCAAGACCAAATTTGGCTTTAGGGATTTTGAGTACCGCCCTTGCATTGTACGGATGCAAATTGAAGCCACGCGCCGAAATTACGACAGTTGATGTCGAGTTGACGGAAAATAAAGACGGTTATCAGTAATCGAAAGCTCTCTATAAACATTCGTGCTTGTGAGGTCCCACATCGAGATCTGTTTGGAACTTTCACTTAAATAACGATTCACTAAATTGAGAATCTGGAAGAAATGTTATGTTTTTGATGACCTATGTGCCTTTTGTAACAAAAGGCACTTGTTCCGATTCCCGAATATCGAGGGTCAGAACAATGTCTCTATTCCTCCATTTACTTAAGAGAAGGATATGATACCAAAAAGATAACTTATTATATGTGTATGTACAGCCAAGCAATTGGAACCTATTAACTTAAAAGACCTAAGATAAAACGAGGTTCAACATAAACATACACCAGATACTTACATCGAGTCTCGACTCAGCAGGCCCGGGCAGGCTTTTGGTGACGCATCACTCCGGACTTCCACTCACACTTCTGTCGTCAACCATGCTCCCTCTCTGTAGTGGCCCTCAGACTACGGCTCCTGCTCCTCTTTTGTCGAAATACGTCGTTCTATTGCACACTTGGTTATACTAGTCCAGATCTTGCTCCACACCGTTCAACACCCTGGCTGGGCCTTTGCGTAGAATTTGTCGGGTAAAGCTGTTAGTTATCAGCTTCAGAGAGAATGCTCGTCATCGTAGACTGCGAGAAGAAATAGGTATTTTCGATGACCGTACAAAAATTCGTCGTATTCTGACTTCCTGTGTCCTGTAGGTTTGCTGAATGATGTGCGAATCCCAAAAAGATCTCACCCGAACCTTGGCTGCTTGTCCTGTGCGATACGGATGGAGGTGAGCTCGAAGAGTTTTCTAGACTTTCTCCAGAATTCTGTTCTAATACATTCTTCCTGTTATCGTCCCTTTGTCTAGCACAATTTCGCGTTATCTTTGTCGCCTCAATCTCGCCCCTTACATAATATTCAACGTTACGCATTCAACCGTCGCTGGATCTCGAATGGGTCATTTGCGGGATGGAGAGGGAAGTATTAGCGGCCTGTCCAGTCTTCCTACTGAAGACTCGCTTGCCATTGTCGAACAGTCTTTTTCGGTGTTATAACCTACTGCTGAAGGAAATTCCCGTTCTTCGACTCAGGAAAGTTGGTTGGGGACATTCAAGCAGAGAGCAACGTGAATCGGCTTCACTGTGTCCTACTATGGTATGTTGTCTTCATACACCCTTTCTCTGTTGAGTTTTGGTTTGAAATTTCATTCAAAGCCTTCACTTCGACCATACACAATGCAAACCCTACCTCTCCTCTAAATCATACATCATCCATCATCCCTTCGAAACTTCATCGGCATCCAACTCCCCATGAAGAGCGCATCGGAAGCTCAGCATATACTGTTTAGTATTCCTCCAATCCATTCGCCCTCAGGACTACTTCAGCCACGTCCAACTTTGTCGCGCATATCTGGAATCAACCACACGTGCACTACAGGAAAATGTTCCCTTACGCCCTCCTACAGCCTATTCAAGGGCGATAACTCCAGCTCCGCCACTTTCAATCGCCTGCTGCACTAGGGCAAGCTCTAGCACCTGAAAGCCACTGCCTGCTTCAGAAAGAGGTGCTGGAGGCGAAATTCGAACTTTCGAGTGGCACGTAGGGCATCTGAAGTTGAAGATGAACATCCTTGAGTGTGCGTTGAAGGAGGTGTAGGAGTATCGTGTGCAGGGACGGAGGAGGGGAAGAAACTTAGGAAGCATCCTTAGACGCTAGTCCGTCGGTTTTAGCAGGTCGAATTCAGCCCAAGCAAAGCCTAATCAGTCAGTTCCTACATCCGCTCTCATCTTCAATCTTATGAACACCCCTCTCTGTTCCACTCCCGCGAGCACATCCTCGCCTCGCTTTTTCTCTTCCGACCCCGATCGGCGTGCCGTATCATCGTCATCATCATAACCAATATTGCTCGTTCATCACCCTAACCAGGTGAGGTATCCCAATTCCTACTCCCTCTTCCTCGTACATTATCCAGCGCTTTACGCTCTGCGATCTCCTCATCATCCCTGTCACCATCCTTCACTCGCTGGCCTCCGTCAGCTCCAGCCTTTCATGCCAATGCTGAAAGCCCAGACGGAACGAAGTCGGATCGATAGTCCGAGCTCAATATCAGCACAGCCACATGCGGCGGAAGGCCGCGCTGGAAGGAATTCGTCCATTGGGGCATTCTCTATGGAGATCGCTATTAATGTGCAGGGCAGAACTAGTGGGTGGTGCAGCTACTGCCATGGGTGCTGACGGGGTAGAGGGAGGAGCTGTCTGTCTGCAGTGGAGTAGGCATCGTTTTTGCTGTTTGGTGTCAGTGTCCGGCTCAGCTTGGCTCCGAGGGCGTGAATTTTGCTGGATAATGAGTGTCTGTGGAACGGCGATGGCGATGTGTGGCGTTCTTCTGACATGGCGGTATTGGAAGGCAGCAGACGGGTTGATCGATGTTCTATGGTGTTTTGAGGAGAAAATGTTTGGTGCTCCGTGGGCGGCGTGACCCATAATGATGGCCTTGGTCAAGTCAGGGATCTCTTTTAGCCAAACGGCTTGGGTCGGCTCCGCCGTTTGACGCACTCCCCAGCCGCATTCACCTATGGTCAATTTTTTGTCTGACAATTCCACATTGCATCGCAATCCGTTTGAATTCTTGTGCGGTACCTTGCAAGGTGATACTTTCATTCTCTTACCATCAATTCACCCAAAATTTAACCTGCACAGTACTTTCTATTTAAGTTGGCCAGCACCGTTGCAGAACTGAGAAGTTCTATCCCAAAAGATCCCTAAGGTGCTGCTCTGTTGGTTGCGGCGACATTGATGCTTGGTATGTCATCCCTATTTGCAGAGTTTACGCCAGGACTGAAGAGAATGACGTCCAATCCGGAGGGTATACCCATCGAAATGATGGATTCAGCAGCGACTGGATAGTCGAACTTAACAGGTATGCTTATGATAAAAGTTTTTACTCAGAAATTTATAATATCAGGTTCCATTCTCTTCCAGCGTCTACACGGGTAACTTAGATTCAAAGAACGTGCACACGGAGTGAGTTACAAATTATATGTTGTCGTCTTCAGGAAAATCAATATCTACACCGGGTAAACTATACGTGCGGCGAGATAAGTACAAATGCGAGCGCACATAACGTAGAATGGGAACGATTGGTGCTGGCCCTCCGTTCATACATTAATCACCTATACTCCCCTCCCGACTACTAGTCATTTATGCCAATGTACCAGCGTGGTTCTTCAATGAAACCATACGTAGCAAGCATCCTCTTCAACTCTTAGACCTTTTCTGGGCTCGGAATGAGCTTATCGTCTGGCCTAGTGTGCCAGGTGAACGCGATAGCATTCTCTTCATATGACTGTCCCTTCACGCGAACGAATCGGTGCGTGGCACGAGGTTCATCCTTGGTTATTTCATTGCATTTGTTTATGAGCTCCGAATAAAAGTCTTCACAGATTTTCATGTACTTTGAACTCTGGATAGAAATATCTTCAGGACCAGCGCAGATAGCATCGTATTGCTCTTTCAAGAGTGAAGCAATGTGGTGATCATCGAGGAGGAAACCCCATGCTGCGGGCTTGGGATAGCGCGATAATGGGCGGAGTGGTTGAGAAGGAATTGTTTCGTCAGTAGGAGCCATAGCTAATGAGAAAATTGTAAGTCGAAACAACCTACGAAATGGATGGGTTGGCTTACTTGTATCGATGTGCGCACCTGCGACTTGGCCACCATCTCCACTGCCTTATGCCGTTTGTGCGCCTCACTCTTTCCCATACTTGTTTGCGACTCCGAAGTTTCATAATCCCCTCAACTGGCGTTATCCCGCCAACCTGTGACATATTGAACAATTCAAGCTGAAGCTCAAGGGGCGATACCTCATCAACCTCAATCTCTGTCATTCATTAATTGATCCAATCATGTGCACGTTGTCTGTCATCTCTGTCATCTACGTCTTTGAACTCGTACTGTACAATTTCTGTCCCCATCTACATTGTTTACATTTCCCAAGCTGCTTCTTCTTCTATGTCTTCTGGCCATCTACCGTTGTCTTCCGGTTCCTCGTCTTCTTCCTGTTCCTGTTCCTCATCTTCATCTTCGTCTTCGTCTTCATCTTCATCTTCATCTTCATTTGCTTGTTCTTCTTCCCCTTCTTCGTCTTGTTGCAAAAACTCTGGTGGGTCAGGAATACGGTCAAGGAGTGGCAAGATGTGGTCATCCCGGATTTTGGTAAGTTCTTGGTCCGACTGTTCAGTCCCTAGATATACTGGTTTTATGAAGAGATCCCTCCATTTCTTTGCGAGCTGCTTGTTCTTCGCACTGCTGTCATTAGCACGTGCTTTGACGAAATCCCACCTGGGTGTGTTCTCTCGTTTAATATTTGTCCAAGTCCAGTATCCACCACTTGTACCAATGGCGACGACACTGTCTTCATCCGGGTAGCAAGCAAAATATGCGGAACAATACTGGAGGAGATCTGCTTGTGCTTCACCGATGAGCTCAAGAGCAGTTCTGATATAACGGTCCTTGTCAAAAAAGCGGCTGGGCCCGCGTTTAAACTCGACAATGGCAACACCAAGACTGAAATAGATCTTAAATGTACCGCGCAGCATGTGGACAAATTTCTCTTCCCTGTTCCTGGGCTCTGGAAGTTTGACTTTTCCGTGAATAGAGATAAACATATCAGGCTCCTTGTCAAACGCTGTTGAGTCAGAAATGGACTCAATACTGATATCGTATGGATCTTGTCTGCGGCTTTCGGCAACGGAATCAGCGTCATCTTATGAAGTAAATAACTCTGAGTCACTAATAAAGAGAAAAAGCAAAGGAGAAATGCTGTACCTTTGGAAACCTCTGCTTGCTTGTCGAGTATCCCCTTCCTGTCTTGATAAAGCTTTGTGATGTCTTTCTCCAAAGTGGCTTTCCTTTTCTTAATTCTTTTATCTTTGTTGATTTGGATTCTAGTGGATGTTCGTTCCTGCCTAGGATTCGGGGGCCGTGGAGCCTGGACATTGCGGTCCAAATATTCCTCAGCTTTCTCGACTGCTTCATCAAGGTATCCTTTAGTTAGCGTAAATGTTCCTCGTTTGTACTTGGGGTTGTCGTCAAAATCGAGGCCCAATTTATCAAATCGATTTCTAGTTTCCTTCTCCCTTTTTATGAGTTCTGGCATCCAGAGCCTATAAGGGGAGTATAACGAGAAGTTCTTCTGAGGTAGTAGGTCATGTAAAGTATCACCAAAAGGTGAATTCCACATGCACTCCAAACCTCGAGGGTTCTCAAGAGTCGAATATGCACTGGCAATACCACCCCCTACACGATCAAGTTGTGAGATGGAGAAAGTAGTGTTTGTGCCATGCTCAGAAGGGGTCTTCCATTGCAAGGTAAAAAAAATTAAGTGGGACTTTATATATGTATACGCTCCCAGTGCAACAGTGAGGTTATTATCCACATGCACCCTCGTAGTCTAGATTTGGAATAAGGCATAACGCCAACTTCAAGAAACATTCCATCAAGACAAGAAATCTGAACAAGAGTATGGACACCGGTCAGTCAGTCAATAACTCCAGATAGATGGCGGTTTACCCATAATGAATTGCCTTTTAATTTTGGTTGCACATCAAATGCTAAGTACTAGAATGGACAAATCAACGCAAGTTTGAACTACTTCCTTATTAAGATGTGTTGTGTTGCAAGTTCCTTCCCGTAACCTCAATTGAGTATTTCCCCTCATGGGAAGTAAAATGTGCCTTTCTTCAAGGAAAACATACCAATCGGAGCGCAACAACTATCACATGTTCGGATGAGTAAGTTATTTATCTCATTCATGAGACCCGACAACAATTCGGTAAAATGGATAGTCGAGGCGTCCATTATGATTGGAATCATCCACGGACTGTTTAGAAGTTAGAACTTGCCACTGTAAGCTAATGTGTATTCAGAAGACGTGTATTAACCCCTAGATGACATATGTTGATTGAAGCTGACACCCACAAGTAATCATTAAGCGTCCAAGTAAATAAGCAAAGAAAATGGAGCAAAGAATGATGAACGTCGATGAATCTGGAACTAATTTCAAACTAATTTGGTAACGTGAAAACAAGTACACAGAATCATGTGACACTTACATACCAACGTGAATATATTATATAAAAAGAGCTTGTGTCGTCCAACTTGAACTACCTCAACAGGAGCGCGCATCGACACAGGCAAGTCAACACTATCTATTTCACAAGTCATTTTGACCTATGCTTATTGCCATTAGCTATGGATACTGCTGGCAAAGCGACTCCTTCTCAACCACTCCGTCCATTATCGCGTTATCCAAAGCCTGCAGCATGGGGCTTCGTCCTCGATGATGATTGTATTGCTGCATGTTTGAAAAAGAAAGCCGATGCCATGGCCTCGGGGACCGAAGATATCGACACTGAGAGTCCAGAATACATGCAACTCTGTCAAG
Source organism: Gymnopilus junonius (assembly GCA_015501075.1). NCBI lineage: Eukaryota > Fungi > Basidiomycota > Agaricomycetes > Agaricales > Galerinaceae > Gymnopilus > Gymnopilus junonius. Next base: position 88,933 of record JADNYJ010000071.1, on the reverse strand, counting down.
ACTTTTATGCAGAGCTTACAGACAAGTGCAATAAAATCACGCATGATGAGCCCCTTGCAAGGCATCGCCTCATTCGTGTCAAGGGTAATCCACTTGAAGAGATTGCCATCGTGTTCACTTGGCACACTAGACCAGACGATAAGCTCATTCCAAGCCCAGACAAGGTCGAAGAGTTGAAGAAGATGCTTGCTACGTATGGCTTCGATGGAGAACCAGGCTGGCATATCGGCTTAAATAACTAAGATTGTCAGACAAGATAGTTTCCGCCTGAACATAGCGTTCCAGTCCTCAAAGTTGTATAATTTTCTCAATACTAAACAAGCAATATTATCATTCTGTGTTATGTACTAGCCTGGTTTGACTCAGCTATTCGCTCTCAATTTCTTCTCCATTGGACCATGGTGTGTCCAAATATGTTGCAGATAGAGATCCCATTTCGGGAGCATGAAAGGCTGAAAGAGTCAAGACACAATCACTCCTCTCTCCATTTTGGATTCTCTCGGAGCAAAAGACAACATCCATTTAATCCACCACATGTCCACAAATGGACAAGTAGGACCAAATGCTGAGACCATCTGAAAATATATCTAAGCACCGATTAGTTGTTGACGTTCATCCACGTTCGGTTAGAGGCACGATGCAGTGCTAATTCTGAACGTCAAGTCTGCTTTGAAATTATCGCACAATAGTGCCCTACCTATTCGGATACATACATACAAATCTATCACTATCACATATCATTTCATATGATTAATGGATTCAACAAAAACGCGATCTCAATTTTTCATAACGGAACTGAAATAAACATTTGTGCGAGAATTGCCCAATACATACAAGTAGATCATTTTCTCTGTAAATCGACGTAATGATTCTGTTATGCCATCAACAGAGTTAAATCGATGATTGTCTATCAATCAGCCCACTTCCATCGCAAAAGAAGCGGACCGCAGGTGTATGTACACACAATAAAAAATGGAAGTCTATTAGAAGAAAGTGAATAGGTTGTGGAGTCGTCCACAGCCAGTCAGGAGGAGCAAGCATACAAAATTAGTATCCTGTAGAATAAAGAGAATATTTCTGTCAACGAAAGTAATGTTAACCTGAAAATTTCGAACTGAAATTAAGCATAGGTAGCTCTTTCCGTAAGACGTCGTTTGAAACACTACGTAGTCTAATATTGAGATTTTCTTGTCGGTGATCTTAACTGACAGTTGGACAGTATTTCAGTATATGAAAATTAAATGGAGAGTTCCATTGGCGCGTAAGCTCTGTTCAGAGCCGAAGGGACGCGACCTGGTCTATCCAATCAAACTCCGGGTCGGTCAACGGGTGTGCATGTGCATGGTGTGGGCGTAATTTGACTAGTCCAGGTAATGTAGTCAGCAGTGGATCTACCTGCGTCCCACTCTTCCGGATGAAGGAGATGGTGAGTTGGGTACGCCGCCAGAGTATTTATACGAGCAATTACCTGCACCCAAAGATTCAGGATTATCGCAAGGTAGAAAAAGCGTTCTGTGACATACCTGTTGGGTATTTAACCCATATTATCCCTCCTTCTCTTGTAGACATGTTGCGAGATGGAGCGCAGGCATGAGCTGGCATATAAAAATGCCTTCAAAGTTGGCAGGCCTGGTCGCAAAACCTCAGCGACGAGGATTACCTAATAATTACGCGTGACTTTTTCACAGCGGCTGGCTGCGCCGTCTTTCGCTTTCTCAAATCTGAATCTCTAACACCTTCCTGTTTTCCATCCATCCCTGTGGCTTCAAAACTATTTCGTACGTATGTCATGTTTTTTGATGCTCTCCTCTTTTGCTCATGGTAATGTTTTGGTAGCTTCCTACTCTGGGTCTCCGCTGGTGGATCTGAGGTATATGACCCAGAACAACGCTCTGGCATCGCCCTCGAGAGAGCATCGTAGGAGATCCATGACTGTGCCCGACATCTCTGAGCTTCATCCCCTCCTCGCTCACTTCTATGTACGCTTTCTTCTTATTGTTCTTACTTCCTCACGTCCGGTTAACATCATCTCTTACAGGCACTCTTCTTCGTCCGTCATTTTTGAATGCGGCATTGACCCCGCACCCTCAGCTTGAACGACACCCTCTGTCATTACAGCTTCAACCAACCACGAAGCTCATGCTCCCATCAGTTCCAGCTCCGAATCTGATTCAGAACCTCTCATTCGTTTCATCCACGACATCATCCATCTCCTCCCCATCCTCTGCCCGCCTCACGCTCTCCTTACATCCACATCCTCCTTTGCTTGTGCACGCACGGCTCTCGTTAATATCATACCCTCGGACCTCTTGTCTTCGACCCCCACTACCCTCCCTACTCTCTCGTCACTAACGACCTATGCCAGCTCAAGCGAACCGCCACCGCGCATTCATCTTTGTCAGTCAACGCCCCATGGGTGCACCATTCCCCGTCTCCATCTCCATCACTATCCAAGCAATGTCACCCTTACACGGATTTTCGATGGGCATCAATAAGCCTGGGCAATCCGACGGAGGGGATCACACATGTGGGGATGCGGGACGGTATCGCTATGCCGATTTATGTCTCCATGCTGGATAACGTCGGTTGGGAGTGAGAGTTAGGGGCTGGGGAAGGGAGGAGTTAATTCGCACTGCACGTGACCCGGGACGAGAGACCTGCCTGAAATTTCGCTCAAAGTCTTCACTTCACCATCCACGATACCGAGCACACCTCTCCTTTACATAATTGATACAGCATAGATCATGCCTTCGAAACCTCTTCGGCTTCCAACTCGGACACCTGGTATACCCTATTCCGTATTCCTCCAATCCGCCCGCCCTCAGGACTACTTCAGCCACGTCCAACTTTGTCGCGCATATCTGGAATCAACCACACGTGCACTACAGGAAAATGTTCCCTTACGCCCTCCTACAGCCTATTCGAGGACGGTAGCTCCAGCTCTGCCACTTACTCAATCGCCAGCCGCACTCGGGCAAGCTCTAGCACCTGAAAGCCACTGCCTGCTTCAGAAAGAGGTGCTGGAGGTGGAATTCGAACTTTCAAGTGGCACGTAGGGCATCCGAAGTTGATGAAGATGAACGTCCTTGAGTGTGCATTGAAGGAGGCGTGGGAGTATCATGTGCATGGACGGAGGAAGGGAGGAATCTTAGGAAGCATCCTTAGACGCCAGTCCATCGGCTTTAGCAGGTCGCCACGCGCACGGACTGAGGTTCTACAGGTTTGCTGAACACCGTGCCCTCGTTGGCCGCGAAAAATTTCGTACCCGAATCCGGTACGCCTTGTCCCGTGCAGTAAGGAAAGAGGTGAGTTGAAGATTCCTCCGTACTTTCTACAGAACTCTGCTGATTCCTTCTTCCAGTTGTCATTCAGCATTCTCACTTTATCAAGCATTTTCGTTGGTACTATCACCTCAATCTCACCATTCACCCTTCGCCGGTCTGTAGGTCTCGAATGGGTTGTCTGGCAGTCCGCTTGTGGCGTGGACAAGTGTCGTGGATCTGTCTGGAATCAAGATTTTCCTTTTGTCGACGCAGGGATAGAGCTAGGCACATTTGGGTGGGGAATGACTAGGGTCTGCTTCATCCTATCCTACAAAGGTACGTTGTCCGCTTGTACCAGCTCCTTCTCAATCTTTGAGCTGAAATTTCTCCCAAGTCCTCACTTTCACGGTACTTTTCCCTGCCCTCCTTCAAATCATACATCAAACCGCAGATGAGGTCGCATCGGCGGCGTCCACTCGTGAAGAACGCTTCAAATCTCTGGTGTACCCTATTCCATACCCTCTCAGTCCAACCCGCCGTCTTTAACACCTCAACAATGTCTTAGCCTGCCAGAACTTCCAGATCCGATGACGCGTACACCGCAGAAGAACACGTCGCTACGCCCTCTTACGACTTGTCCAAGAATGATGACTCGGAGTCCGATGAGCCCTCGGACTTAGGAGTGGCGCATAGGCAGAGGTCGGTTTGAAGAAGGAAAATGGTCTGGAGCATTCATTGCAGGAGGTGCAACTACTGCCATGGGTGCTGACGGGGTAGAAGGAGCTGCTGTAGGACCGACACAGGCTGGAAGGTTTTCAACAGGTCGCATGAAGCCCACCTTGGCTAACCAGCTGCTTTTCAAAATTCACGTCTCCAATCACGTCAAGACCTCCCTCTTCCCTCTGTCCTGCTCTCGCCTGTACATTCTCGACTCAGTGCCCCTCTTCCGACCACGAACGGCATGCAAAGGATTGTCATCAAGTCAGTCAACCATGCTGATCAGGCGATGTGACTCACATTGCCTCCCTTCCTCATCCACCGTCATGCACCTGAAGCTCTGAGGTCTCCTTCAAGTCGTCAATCCCTATCACCATTCATCACCCATGGGTCTCCGTCACCTCCAGCGTCTCTTCGCCATTCTGAATCGAGACGAGACATAGTCGGATTGACAGTCCGCCAGCACAGCCACGCGTGGCATTAGGGTGGCAGACCGTGCTGGAAGGAAAACATTCGTTCATTGACGCATTTTCTATGGAAATTCGGGCTATTTATGGGCCAGGCAGAGCTACTGGGTGGTGCTGAGATTCACCTTCATGTCGCTGCGAACACAGTCTGTGTGGAGTGTGGCACACATCGATGTTAGTGTGACCTGTTTCAGTATGACAAATCCTGGAAACAACATTCGGACTGAGGGTTAGTGCATAGGACGGTTAGAAGAAGACGAACGGGGTGAGCGTGTGCTGAAGGAAGTGCAGCTGCGCCAAGGGTACTCAGCGGTGTTGATACCGCCTATCCACAACATTCCAAACGTAAGACCGAATCGAGACCTGGAGCTGATGTTCAATGCCAGAAGTGGGGTGAGAACAAATGCGTTCACTGGTGTGTTTTCATTGCGTACTTGAGCTTTTCATTGGCGGAGCAGAGCTTGGTAGTGCTGTGGGTCACAAACAAAAATTCGAATAGTTATGAAGTATGGCGCTTCAAAATGAATCAGAGCAACCACCTCGCATCAGTTTCCCCAGTCTATGTCACATTATGAAAGATTTGTCATCTGTACAGGCTGAACTGCGGCTAATATTCACCTTCCATCGTCCACCTTACCCCAACTTCCTCTACATCTTCGTTCTACATTACGAGTTGGTTCTCATTTCCACTGCCTTATGCTGTTTGTGCTTCTCGCTTTTTCTCTTACTTGTTTAGGACTCCAAAAAAATTATTCCTCTTACCTGGGGTTTTCTCGCTGTCATGTAACTTATTGAAGAATTCAAGCCGGAGGACGATACCATTATGAGCCCTCAATTTCTGTTGACTGATCCAGTCACATGCATGTCATCTATCATCGTCATCTTAAAAATTAAAACGGTCTTTCATTCTGAACTTGTATTCGGTATGGCGCAATTTTAATTTTAATTTCTTCCTAAACGGGTGTGTGCATTTAGGCAGGCAAGTTGGCGTTATCTATCTCACATCGATTCGGCTTCACTTACTCCCATTAGCTATGGCTACTGCTGGTAACACGATTCCTTCAAAACCACTTCGCCCATTATCGCGTTATCCAAGGCCAGCAGCATGGGGCTTCGTCCTCGATGATGATCGTATTGCTTCATATTTGAAAAAGAAAGCCGATACTGTATTTCCGGGAGCTGCAGATATCGACTCTGAGAGTCCAGAATACATGCAGCTCTGTCAAGACTTCTACTCGGAGCTCACAGACGAGTGCAATAAGATCACCCAATATGAACCCCTTGCAAGACACCGCCTCATTCGTGTCAATGGCAACCCACTTGAAGAGATTGCCATCGTATTCACTTGGCACACTAGACCAGACGATAGTCTCATTCCAAGTCCAGGCAAGGTCGCAGAGTTGAAGGAGATGCTTGCTACATATGGCTTCGATGGGGAACCGGGATGGTATACCGGTCTGAATAACTAAGAATCAGTAGACAGAACGGAGAGCTCCAGTCCTTCATTTTGTATCATTTTTTCAACTTCAGTGTTATGTACTTGTTTGGTTTGGCTCATCTATTCACACTCGACCTTGGCGCATCCCAATAGACAGCAAATAGACTCATTTCAAGCACAAACTTGGTCTTCTAGCTCTGTTGTAAATTCATCTCAACGAATCTGGAAGAAATATTATTCTCTTTGATGACAACGACTGCCCCATGAGTCCAATAAAGACCTGTGAACTTTCCAGACTCACAGGAAGCTAGCTCCCAGCACGGATGTCATGGGTCAGCTGTTATCGTTCATCCTCTTTCAATCACGATGACCTCAACTATGTCTGCGTGCCGGGAAGCCAGCGTACAAGGTTTATACAGGTTTTGGTGCCGAACAGCTGACTCATAATTTATGAACATACGGCGAACCAAGTGGGGCTTATCAACATAAAAGGTGTAGGGATGCAATGACACTCTGAAGAAACCTACACCAGATACATATGTCGAAGCAGGCAGGTCAGCGTTTATTATCCTTCAAATCAAAAACTCACACTTATTCATGCTAGCTATGACAACCAAAACCATTCCATCACAACCACTCCGACCACTATCGCGCTACCCAAAACCTGCAGTGTGGGGTTTCCCTCTCGACGACAGACTCCTCAATTCGTACTTGGAAGAGAAATGAATGCCACAATTGAAGGAATTGAAAATCGAGCCGAAAATTTTTCCAAATCCATGGAAGTCTGCAGCAACTTTTATTCGGAGCTCTTAGAAAAATGCAATGAAATTACGGAATGCGAACTCTCGTCAACATGTGCTTGGTTCATACCAAAGTTGCCTTGATAAATCAACAAGCTATTGGATTTACTTGGAACACTACTGTAGTATTTCATTCAATTCGGCAGTCACGCGTCACGGCCCTACCTAAATCGCCGAAATGTCACGGTGGTCACGGTAATTTTGCCCAGGTGCCGAAACCATTTGAAAATTCAAAAAAAAAGCAAAAAAAAAGAATAAAAATCGTTTTTTCTTCCTGCACCACTCTCTATATGTACTGTACGTATTTTATGCTCAGTAGCATATAAATTCAATGACTATACCAACTTCGAGTACTTAGACAGTGAACGACAAGTGTTGGCATCACGTGCTGTTCAGAAACGGACTGTGGCACATTGTTTACACTGGTCTCAACGCTCCTCCATCAGAACACTATCATCGTGCCAGTCGTCTTCATCGTTGTGTCTCCAGAAAGTGCCAGAGGCATAAAGCTTGTTGGCTGTTCGATGCCGCTTAGGCCGTCTTCCGTCGCTAGGTGAGTCTCCATTTCCATCTTCATTTGCTTCCGCTGATGTGGAGATCTCAACCCCAGGTTCGAGATCGATGTTCTCCACCTCTGCGATGGACACCAATCTCCCGCCCTGACCAACGCCTACACCGTCTGGCAGTTCACCACCCTTCATTGCTGAAATCATGATCTGCATCGGCAAATCACAATCGTCAACATCATTATCTTCGAAGTTCGTGTTGTCCAGTTCCATGTCCTCTGGCATCTGCGTGTTTTCATCTGGAACGCTCTGAGCATCTCTGTTCAATTCTGCCCAAAAGGCGGGGTCCGTATCTTTCATATTACGGAGAGCCTCTCATGCCTTGAAGCTGATGAGGCACTCATAAGAAGAATTCCATTCTTGAACGACGCATTTTTCGAAAGCCTGCAGAAGGTAAGTTTCATTCTTTCATGTTGGTCAATGCCTACCTTTTTGATCATTTCCTTGTCCTGCAGTGCATTATATGCGTTCCACAACCATCGAGGCGTCCGATTTCGAAGATCGGCGAGGCCTTCCTTGAATTTTGGATTGCTATTTCCCTCTTTCGCACTTGTCAACAAATCTTCGACAAGATCTTCATGGTATGATTTCTTGATTGAAAGTTTCAATGGTCACTGAATTCTGACATCACAGGGCTGGGCAACTCCGGTACAACCACCTGGGACGTAATCTAGGATGATCGTAGGGTGGTTCTCTTTCATCCATCCTCGAAACTCCTCAGAGTGATGAACAGACCATACATCAAGCTGGACAATACTTTTCTGACTGGGTGGGAGTGCCAGCTCTGCCTTCTTCCTGTCGAAATATGGTGCGAGGATTTCGTCGACATATTTGCGCATGGTTGCTTGGTTTGACCAGTAATTGCCTTTCCCGGAAGACACAAACTTGAATCCAGCCTCTACCCCATCAGAATAGTTGCGAGATCCTGCTGGCAAAGGAAGGGAGGCATCTGTTTTCCCAAGATAGACTGCTTGAAATGGCAACAGAGTCCCGTCAGCCGCAGCACCAACGACTAAAGTGAAAGCCCGCTTTTCATCCATTCCCACCAGTCCCACTTGCTTTGACCCTGTCTGCGCCCATGTCATCTGATTCCCAGGCACAAAAACCACTTGCATTTGGTCGAAGTTGATATAAAGACACATAGGTATGTCATATTCCTTGATGACATATACCCTGCGAAAGAACGAATGGCGACACTGATCTTCCCAATCTTTAGGAAGTTTCTGGGCTGCTTGTGTAGCCTTCCGCATGCTCCATGCAAGAGTTCCGTGCAAGAACTTGCGTACGAACGATTCCGAGACACGGAAGGACGAACCGTCCTTGAATTTCATGTCGAAAATCCCAGGCTGCTTCTCGAGAATGGTCGCGGTTATGACTGCGCGTGCGCTGATGAGAGTCACAGGTGCATTTCGTTCTCGGAGATATTCAAGACATTCTTTGATGGCTTCAATGACTTCAGGATGAGAAGCCAGAATCCCATGTCGTCCCCCTTTGTTGTGTCCTGGATCATTTCCTTTTCCGACCCTTATTAACACTGAATCTTTCCACTTCGGCTTTGAGCCAGAATGGTCAATCCACCCCTCAACCATGTTATGACTGATTTTCTCAAAAATGACAGGGCTGAGCTTCTTTAATCCGTTTGCTATATCTGATGCACTCCAGCCCACTTTCTTGGCGACCATCGCAATCTGTGTCCAGCAAAATGGTGTCACCCAGTTATGGTATTTTGCAGGCCGAGGTTCGTTCTTTTTCTTTCTTCCTTGTGGGTTTCGATTTTTCTCATGCATCTTCCTCCTCAGCTCTCGAGCAGGCCGCGTGAGCTCGGGTACGTTCCCCTTAATTTTCTTCAGAGTTGGATCTGTCTCATCCGAAAGCTCCATTGGTCTTGCCTGCCATGTCGAGATAAGTATTAGAATTGTGGGTAAGCATTTAGCTGACCTTTCTTTTAGTGCCACTAGGACTGCGCACCCCGGCTTTTATCTCCTGCTCCTTCACAAGTAAGCGTCGCTTCTGCTGGCGTAATTTTGCTAAATCCCTCTCGTGCAGTTTCTTGTCTGTTGCCGCGGTCTTCTCAATGATATGTGTTCGTGACTGGTCATCCTCTGCCCTCTCATCTTCCCTGTCGAAGTAAGTCTTCTTGTCTGCTGCTGTTCCTTTTTTCCAAAACCTGAGCAGGCCAAACTTTGGGTTTTCACCCAGGTCCTCAGCTTCCTTCGCCAACTCGAGTGCATTTCGAATCGATGACGTCACTTTCTGCATGGCCGATTTGAAGATCTTTTGTGAAGGCTTAGATTTAGGTGAGCCCTTGGGTGTTCTGTCGGAGGCAGATCTCTTAGTCCCAGCTGCTTGACCAGGCAGTGGAGTTACAGGCCGAGATGGCGGCGTTGTTGGGCACAAAGGCACAAAGTCAGAAAAGTCTGATGATGGTGTTGCCGGTTGAGATGGTGGCGTTGTTGGGCGTGAAGGCGGTGTCGTTGGATGGGATGCAACGGAGTCTGATGAGGGCGGTGTCGGATGTGAGGGTGGCATAAAAATTGGTGGAAAGAGAGTGTCGAGACGTTGTGCATGCTCTGACTCGCATTCCGTAGCAGTACTAGTTGAGCTGCCAGGCACAGCTTGTGGTGTCTGGTTGTCCAGAGTCTTTACGAAGGTAAACTGGTAGTCTTGAGCTATGATGTCAAAGGACTGGTTCAAAGGGTGGTGAGGGCTCAAATCCTCCAACTTATTTTTGAATCTTACCTTCTCATCGTGACGTGCTACAACTTGCAGGAACACCTTCAATCGCTCATCTTGGACCGTTCCACTGTCCATGAGTGAATGCAGCTCTGGGAGGAGCTTTGTCGCAAGCGCATTCCATGCCAGAAGCCCGCAGGAGTACCCGTCTCTCTGACATGTGATGGGGAGGTTTTGAATTGGAAAATATTGGGCTGTGTGATGAAAGGTCCACCAGGTGAGTGCCTCTTCAAGCTCTTCATTGATTGTACTGCCTAATGAGTCTCCGTACAGGATTTGAGCAGACTGGAAGTCAACAATAACCGCTACCCAGTGGTTCTGCCTGACGTTTACGATGGTGGCGAGCTTGTCAAGGACACCCATTCCGAACTCTTGACCCTGGTTGCGAAGCCATGAAAGGTTTGCAGAGTTCAGATAGTGGTCATCGCGGTCAGGTCGTCGGTAAATTTCCAGGAGCTTTGTGACAAAGAATGTGTTGCCAATGTGAACTCCCTCGTCATTCCGGGTCCTTGTCAATTGGCACTCCAAAAGGTGAAGCATTTGATTCTCGTGTTCGTCTTTTAACCAATTCTTTGTGGTGTAGGTTGTGAGAATGTCCATGGGCGGCATTGCTGGAAATCCCTTGACGTTGTCTGTCCATGAGAGATGGGCAAAGGTGTCAAAGACACAATTGACAAGACTCATTGTCTGGTCTGTTCGTTTCTTGCTTCTCTTCCATGCATGTAGACTCTCTTCAGCTGAAATCCACTCTTGTTTTACAGGCCAAATGCGAGCAGCTTCAATCCAGAAAGAGAGAACCCAGGTTGGGAGCCATGTGCCTAGGAGGCCTGGTACGTGAGGGCAGAGGATTGAATTCACTTGCTGGAGGTCGATAGCCTTACTCTCCAGCTGTTTCAATAGTGGAAGAGGCGGCACTGGAGCAGCACGGATGGTGTCGGCATCAGTGGTTGTTGGATTCTGTGTTGAAAAAAATTCCTGTGGGTGAATAGGGTGGTGAGGGGACTCTTGTCGGATGATTGGGAGGGGAAATTTTAGGAGCTCGAGGATGGTAAGATCCTGGCTTGGTAGAATTTGCGTCGCTATGTCTGGTGGTACCGCTGGAAGCATCTTGTCATAAATTGTAGATGAAATAAAGACAATCTAATCAGTCTGGCCACTCAGTGACATGCTTAAGTAAGTATCAGACCTTCTATGCATTGCTCGGATTCTGCCTTCTTTCTGGTGCATATCTTTGCATGTATGAGCATGTAAAGTCCATACATTGTCCCTATCCATGCCTGGCTACTTCGTACATGAAAAAAAATCTGCTGCTGAAAAAAGGGGCCTGTCACAGCGAAACCAGCCACCTGCCGAAACCAAAATTTTGGCAGGCCCGTCACGCGTCACGGGGCCTGCCGAATTGAATGAAATACTACAGTATTCCGGACGACAATTTCATTCCGAGCTCGGATAAAATCAAAAAACTGAAGGAGTTCCTGGAACCGTATGGGTTTGGGGAAGAGCCCCGCTGGCTCGTTGGTGTAAACAATTGAGCAGTGTAGAAAAGTTAGCTTGATACATCATTCGGCCGCCAATCGTCCGCGTAGACTAATATCAACTCATGCATTCAACCTTGGTCATTAAAGTTCTACTAGTACAAAGTGAAAGTAAATTAGGTCATGGATAAGATGTCATTAAACGTACATTTTTAAGACTAGCAACCACGAATGCACCTCCCGAGGCGGCAACGATGAGATTTTTGGAAACGCACACAAAATCATGTGATGCTTACCCATCAATGCATCACCGTTGGATTTGTTTCGCTGTTCTTCCAAGGCTACTTGCCTCTGCAGCTCTACAGGTATGTCAAAGCGATCTATTCCACAATTAGCTATGACTTATACTTTTCTCCCTTAGGATACGATGGCTACTGCTAGCAACACGATTCCGTCACAACCGCTCCGCCCATTATCGCGCTATCCCAAGCCCGCAGCATGGGGCTTCCTCCTCGATGACAACCATGTTGCTTCACTCTTGAAAGAGCAATACGACGCCATCTGCTCTGGACCTGAAGATATTTCCATCCAGAGTTCAAAATACATGTGAGTCTGTGAAGATTTTTATTCGCAGCTCATAGACAAGTGTAATCAAATTACCCAGGATGAGCCTCGTGCCACGCACCGATCCGTGCGTGTGAAGGGACGGCCATTTGAAGAAGATGCCATCGCATTCACTTGGCATACTAGAGCAGATGATAAGCTCATTCCGAGTGCAGACAAGATTGAGAAATTGAAAAAGATGCTTGCACGTATGGCTTCGATGGAGAACCGGGCTGGTATGTCGGCATAAATGACTAGTGGTCGGGAGCACGGGTGGTTTGCATATGAATGGAAGGCCGACATCCATCTCCTATGTTAAGTGTGTGCGCTTTTGTACCGGTGTCCCAACATATCTTACAGCGCATGTAGTTAACCTAGTGTAGACGTTGATGGTTAACTGTTCTTGAAGATGTCACATAATTTCTGACTTACATTTTGGATGTACGTCCTTTGAAGTCTGCCATATAATAATTGGAAGAAAATAGCACGGGCCAACAATGTAAAGTACATACTATCCAGTCGCATTCGAGTTTATCGTTTTCGATGGGTATACATTTCACACTGTGCATCATTCTCTTCAGTCGCAGCATATACAAAATAGAGATGACATACCAAGTATTAATGTTGCCACTAACGACAGGGGATCCTTTTGGGGATGAAACTTCTCAGTTCGTGCGATGGTGCTCGCACACTAGGATAGAAGAACACATGAAGTACTGTGTCGAAGTGAATTTTTGCATGAAATATATGAAAAGAGCCGAGGAATACGAGACACAGTACCTTCGAAATGCCCAGGTAACCCTCTATATTTTGAAGTCAGGACTATTTACTGACTCATTATCAGAAACCTTACCCGGGACAGAGTACAAATTCATCTGATATGGCGAGGTATGTCCGACCACTGAACTTGGTTGCATGGCCATTTGAACAGAGAAAGGTGTCAGCACGTTGTTGGATACATCCAGAAGTGGCTGACCTTCTTCAAAGGAGAATGAATATCAAATAGTATGACGCCACTGTGACAGTTGAACGAGAAAGATCAGGAAGTGGGTTCCGACTAGAATCCTCTGAACCAGAAATGGACAATCATGAAATCGAGCAAGGAAATGGATCCACTATGTCAGGTACAACTGCGAACATGGAATAGAGTGAAGGATGCAGGCAGTCCAACTCGGAGGTGAGGAGGCCATTTCCAGAGGAAACAATATCACTCAGGATTCAGGTACTCAACACATGTCCTGAAGAGAAAGAGAAGAAAAATAAATATCGAAATGATCTAGCAAAGAAATATCACCTTGTAACGCACTTCTCAAAATCTAAACGTATCCAGATTTAATCCAGAATTATCAGACAAAAAAGTATCCACAGGTGAACGTGGCGGGCGAGTGCGTCAAACGGCGGAAGCCGACTCCAGCTGTTTTGGGTGAAAGAGATGCCTAACTTGACCAAGGCGATCATTATTACTCCCGCGGAATGCCAACCACCAGAAGTTTTCTCCTCGAGACCATAGAGCAACTCGACCTTACCTTCCTACATCTCCATGTTGGAACAACGCCCTATATCACCATCGCCATCGCCATCCCATAAACAGTCATTAACCAGCAAAATTTACACCCTCGGAACCAAGCTGAGCCGAATGTTAATGCCAAGTAGTAACACTAAAAATGACGCCTACGCTGCTGCAACCGATACAGCTGAAGAGGAAGAAAAGGATTGTTTGACGTCTATCAGTTCCAGAATGGGTGAGTTGTCCTTTCAAGTCTTTGGATTCTGGAATTGGTGGTGGTGGTTGCTGGTGAAGATAGGTGTGGGGCAGATAAGATAAGACAGTTCGGCTTCGTTTTGGGTCTGCCGCCCGGGAACTTTCTTTCGTCCCGACCTTTTCATTCTCACCTGGCTTCATGGTGTCCGCCACCTATGTCCCATTCCTTTCTTCTCATCTTCAACGTTGTCTGCATGGGCGTCGCGCCAAACGTGGCCCACTCACACTGTGATGTCCAGAGACTGGCGGTGTAGAACCGATTGTTGACCATCGATTCGAACCCCAGTTCACTGTCGGCACTGGTTTTTGCCACATCTTGAAGCTATCCAGAATCCGTGCATCAAAATCTCATCCGTACGACCTGGAATCGGCGCCACGACAGTGTCATCACGTCGCCTCCACTTTTTTCGCTCCATTTTACAATCTTGTTTTCTTCGCATTGCCGATACTTACGCTTCTTTTTCTCTGTCAGACTTCGAACGCTCTCAATCTCGTGCTCGTGAACCCTTCGTACATACTTCAAATCCTCAAAGATCTCCTGCACTGCTGACGTTCTGTTTTCTTCTTGATTCAATTTGGTCCTTCTAGCACTCCACAGGGCGAGGTGGACTAGGTAACCTCCGCCAAACCTCCGTCTCACATGACACCCGCCCCAGTACCACTCCAAATGACCCCTCCATCACCCCTTACTGCTAGAATAATGATGTGTTCTCCATGCTTGATCATTAAAATGAACATAAGTGGGAATTTCCACTGCATACTACACACATTTCATTGCAAGTGAATGGATGCCGGTAGAAGAGTGGATTCGAAAATTTTATGGCAATCAGTCCCTAAGCCTAATGGTTAATCAGATGACGGCGACCCTACCCACCGAGACTAACAGTCCACAACAAATTGCTCCAGATATTTAAGAAGGGGACCATGGCATTCTTCAAGACCTCAAGTGAACGTTCTTCATCAGTACCACTGGAGTTGTCTTCGACCTGATGGATCCATCCAAGCAACTTATCGGCGATCAATCTGATCAGGTACCTACTTCTGACGATGCTGGTCAACAGAAAGTAACATACCTAGAACCCCGCGAGATTCGCGTAGGAGGTTATATCATACCACATCAAATCATAGAAGAATGGGGAGCTCGTATCAGGAACATTCCAGTTGAGAACTTATTCTCAACTCCCTCCATGCGCCGTCATATTACAGCATACTTGTCCATCAACAGACGCCTCATGGATATGCAGAAAGAAAACAAAGAGGTCACGACGCTCATCCTAGTGGGCGAGGAAGCGGATGGTAATGACCATCGAATTATGTATCCCACTCGTTCTGGCCCTATAAAGGCTTATAAAGACATGCCTGCAGAACTGATTCCGCAATTTGAAGAAGGGGGAGAGGAGATGGCGGCTAAAGAGTTCCTTGAATCTCAAGGTGCATGATTATTCTTTGAAAGATGTCGTTATTGTAGACTAACTGACTATACCCTTGGCCCCCTGATAGACGTTCCGACCCCAGAGCTTGAATTTGTAACTGTGCTTTGCTAATTTGAGGGGCCACTCATGGGCCGTTAGTTGATCAATGGTTAGTAGCGACGGAGAGAGGCTATAGCCAATCCAATTGTTTGATAAATATACAAACCACTACATACTTTGAGGTTGTAGCCACTTTCGTAAATCATATCTGTTGTCAAGATCATCAATCTTCCTGAACGTCAGTATCATTCATGCCACCAGGCCATCCAGCTATTTGATAGTACAATCCTCCAGTGGACCCTCGAACTCGTCGGTGCCGATCTTACCACCAAACTCACAGGTGTCGACATCGGATTTGCAAGAAATACACAGGCCATAGTGATTCTGGAAGAACGATGATGACGACGGAGGATTAGAGCTATATCCTGTGTTGCGATTAGTGTACCCACGTATATCCTTCCCAAGTATCCTACTTATTCGCTCTATAACTGATGACTTCCTACATAGCGACACTACTGCAGTCTGTACCTCAAAACCTGCCTCAATCGCTTCTAACCTGGGGAGTCAAACGCACACTGTACGGCGGACACTCGCAGAGCTCGCTATGGGTGGACTCGTGAATGGTCCCCATTCGTTCGTTTTCTCCACGCAAGATGAGAACCAGGAGGAGCTGGGGTCCTGGTCCATTTGTGCTTACGGCGAGGGCGAGGGCGAGGGGCAGTGCCGGTATAATTACCAGTCCCAAAACGACTACCAGTCCGACCCCGACCACTTCCAACTCCCGACTCCTGGCTCTCATCAACCAAAGAAAGAGGAAGTTCTGCCTGCCTCAGTAGGCTTTTTTTTACTCATCCTACCGACAAGTTCAGCTTCAACGTCAACGGCAACACTAGCTGGTCCTCTTACCATTCCTCCTGTCCCTCCATTTTTCCACTTCGTCCTCCTCCGCTTCTTCATCGGGCACCCTCTCCGTCCTCTCCGTCCTCCTCCTCCTCCTCCTCCTCTGTCTCAAACTCCCAGCACTATCACCGTCACCGCCATCATGATCGTACCCAGCTAGCCTCCAGTTCGACCTAACCTCACCAACCAGCCAACGTTCCTTTTGCTCCGGTAGGCGGTGACAAGAGTACAGGAGCTCTGCTGTCGGTTTTATTGACAACCTAGTGGGGTTGGCCGGGGACGTGAACGTGGGCTGATGTGAATGTCGACTTGGACGTAAAAGTGGAAGATGGAAGATGGAAGGTGGACGGTGGATGTTCGACATTGGGCGTGAGAGAAATAGCACCAGCCACGGATTCGAATTCATGATGTGCTTTGGCACTGGGAGGTCAAGCGAGGTCATGCTCGTGGTACTTGTTGAGGTGGAGTCGGAGGTGATGATGAAGCTGAAGGGCGAGGAGGGGAAGAGGGGAAGAAGACGTAAAGAATGAAAGGAAGGAAAGGAAGGAGAGCGGGGAGTTCAGCTGAGCCTGCAGTGAAAGCCTGACAAGTCGATGTGGACAGCGTGGGCTGGGCGATCACCAGATCAGATCAGCAAGGGATCTTCAATCATCTCTTGTTAACGGCTGCTTTTAATCGTTGGACTGCCGACTCCTTCTGCATTACCACCAGTTCTGTACCGCCGCCTCAACCGTTGTCGTCATCGTCACCGTCACCGTCACAACCTCCAACACAACGACTTCGACACCTGCCACGTTCAACTTTAAGCACCCTAAATCCGACTCTTCTGTCTCGTTCGACTCCGCTTGAAATATCTCATACAACTCCAGGTCGTCTGGCTTCCCTCTCACCGGCCATGACGCGTGCGTGAACGAGAATGGCCATCGTAGTTCAAACGACGCGTCCCATCCCACTCCCTCCTTCTGTAACAATGCATCAATGCACCGTCGATCACAACTACATTCGAATCGTATGTTCCTCCCTCCATACCTGCGAAACCCCCTTCATTCAAGTTGAATCTCGTACTAGGGACTGACAAGGACGTACTCCGCTACCCGCCCAACGCGCGCCATATCGTGTTGAGAGAAGGAGACGGAAAGAGAGGGGGGGGCAGAGCAGCTGGTGCTCGATATCTCAGCGAGCACTCTGAACTGTCTCCAGATAAGAGAGCAATCCCGCAGCGTTGCCGCAGCAGATATTGAGACAGAAAATGCTGACGGCAAGACGCGTATCATCACGCGTTACTCATCACATCTTTTTCTTTTCCCTACACCGCCATGAGCTTGTGTCGCCCTTCCTGACTTGCCACACCATCATTTCACGCCACCCGCCCCCATAAGTGGTGTTCAAACTTATACACGACCCCCTCGCGCAGTCGTTATGGTTGTAGTCGTCCCTAACTTCGATTGCGCCCCGGATCCAAGACTGGCTTCGCCGATGCGTGGACGCCTACTCGAAGGGCGAGCTGGAGGAGAATGAGATGATCAGAAAGGGTGCAGAACGGAGGAGATAGGTGCGTAGAGATTCTTCCCCAGAATTCTTGGTGCTAAGCTGACTGGACCACAGATAGGAAGTAGCCGTGCAAGGTGAACAGAAGATGCAGCAGCGCAAGCTGAACAGTGAGTCGGACGCTGCTTAGAGCTTTCTGGATTACCACTCACAAATCTTCGTTCTTCTCCTCGTCAGGTCATGTATACTGTAGCTCGTGCTTCATTGCGCTGACGGAGCTGTTCAACCATGCCATCGATATCAAGATCAGTTCGACCCTATACCCTCTATGGTCCTCCTTCCTCACCCTCGGTTCCTCCCAGTGCCCCTCTTACTTGGAATTTGCTGTCGTCGTGGACGCTTAGCCCAAGCTGAAAGGCTGCATCCGGAAAGGATTGGGGTGAGTCCTCCCTTTCCCTTCCAACTGACTTGATTGTTACTTCTTCCTTGCCGCCATATAGTATCACTGGCAGTGGTAACACCGTTCTCATCGCAAGGGAAGATAAAGAGCCAGTCGTTATCCTCTGAATTAGTCGTCATTGGAATGGACACAACCTGATATGTCGTTCATTTAATGTTTATTATCTGCACTGACACGTATGTTTGCTCTTAGCTATGCTCTTGTTCTTTTCGTACTGCATCGTAAGTACAAGCTCTGATTGCAAATACTGTATGCTGCTGACAACTTCTGTGGTAGCCTTGTAAGTTCTGCTTCATGGTAAGAAATCTCGAGGTTTGATGATGGCCTTGGTTTCCTGTATCATGTATACGTATAATTATGGTCAAAATGCCTTTTTTTGTTGTCAATTTGTTGTCGACTAAACAATACGATCATTTATTCTGAAGCCTAATCATGTCGAAATTTCAGCCGTGTTCTTCGGATTATGGTGAGATTATCATTTCATTACGTAGATCATGACGTTGAATAGTGAGAGTGCGAAGTGATCCAATTTTGTGAAGGAATAATTATATCATGATCGACATTAAGTGGAAATATTACAAGTTGACTAGAGTATGTATGGTTGTACTAAACAAATTTCACAAGAATTCCAACAATTTGAATCAGGTTACTTGCACTGCTCATGCTCGTCAGTGACCGTGAAAATAAAACACAATTAACACGCAGTTGCGTGAGGTTAATATCAGTCTGGTGACAAGAATCGAGCAACGAGGAACATGATCAGAAAGGATCAAGTTGAACTAGAGAGTGTGAGCTGAACAGGACTGATTATACTGAGGAGCATTTAGTGATCGTATTCTTGCGCTTGTGAGTGTAATACGCCATACACTGCATGAGCAGAAGTAGGAGGAGGTATACCATATCCACCTTACTAGTATATCCCTGACGATGGTGTTGATGGTCGGAAGATCGTGTCATCCAGGCTTCAGCATTCGGTCCAGCCTTATGAGTTGCGTGTTCGTACCCAAGATACCCATCTCTCGCGTCAGCCTTACCACCTACGTATCCCTCATACCGAGAACCTGCAAGATGAGGATCTGACTGGCACTTGTCATTTTTAGCATTATGAGTAGTAGAGGTGATGCTATGATCTGTCCGGGATCGTCGAGGAGTAGGACCAGGATTGACAGTTCTGTGAGACAGAGGTGGGTTAGGAGGAGGGGTCCAGTGTCCATGAAAACGATGCGGTGAAGTAGGAGTTTGCATGTCTGTGTGATGCTGTCCGTGCATCTGAACAACCTGGCTGGTCGTAGATTGGTTTGGCTGGACAAAAAGGTAAAGGAGGAACGAATTGAGACTTGAGTCAGTCAAAGAAGACCTTTGTGTGAACAACGAAAGGTAAATACCTGGTAATCCATCGATGGATATGTGTTCTGGGGTGATACCACCGGGCGATCATCCATGATCCGCGGGGAGGGAGGTACTTGGTTGTAGGGCCATGGATTGTATTGTACATAGTTGTACTCCAGCAGTGGCGGAGGATAATCATTTTTGGAATCGAAAATAGGACCTGGGCTAGGTGTACGTGCAGAGCGCATTATCTTGAAAGAGAATAGCTGAACAATAATCAACAATGAGTGGGGTGAACCGTTAACTGAGGAAGGAAAAATAAGAGTTTTAATGGGGGGCCTTTTATATAGCGTGCAAATTTCAATGTAGACGCCTCATGTTGCCATCCATCATGCCCACAGCAACCAACAATGAAGGGGACCTGGTGGATACCTTGTCTTTTCTACATGTCATCTCCTTTGTTTGTTCATCCACCTCGGGATATCGATGGGGTCGATTGTCCCGATATAGCTATCTTTCCTTCAATAGGTCTGTTCCAGGTGAAAGACCCGTGAAAATTCTCTGCTGGGTACACCTCGTGTGGACTATGGTAGTCATGCAGTTTCGGCTCTCGGATAGGGCGGGTATGCTTTCATTGTGTTCTCTGATCATGAATGCAGTCGTTTCCTCCATCTGTTCAGACAAAGACAATGGAAGGTGTATGATTCACTTTCAAAGCAGAGGCGAGGAAGATCTCGGTTCAAGGCCTTTCATTAGTTAAATTTATTGTGTTCCTTTTGTTCGCCGAGGTAAATAAAAGTTTGTTAACATGACATTTGCGTTGTTGTGGATCATCGACATTTCTTTGTTACGAATTTAGATCAAGGCTCGCTGGCGGGGTTTACCGAAAAAGATCTAGACTCTCTCGCCATCATATTTCCACTATGTTTTGGTGTGGACGTTTTCAGAATTTTAAGCACACGAAAAGGTAAGCAAGGGCATGAACGAACTAGATCGAAATAAATAATGGGGATCCAGTGGTGTGGTTACTACAACTGGGACTAGATGAGCCAGGCGCGAAATTACATCAGGCTGAGCAACCACATACGAAGTGAACATTTCCGGAATAGCGGGCCCAGATCAATCGACAATAAACAATGTCCAACTTATTCTGCATCTCCCACCCATCCTGGGCCAACACAATCACGACGACGCCATCAGCACCTTCAATGATGTCTTGTCAACGACTCAGCTCTGATGCGCAAAAAAGCGCCCAACTCTCCTTCCGGCTGGCATTGCTGGCATGCGTGACGTGATTGTGACCCATGATAAATTTGCATGCGGCTGGGTGGGGTATTGACCTTGAGACATTCGGTCCAAAGAGAGTGGGATCCAGCGCGTCAGTGGGAACTGGTGGGGATTGGGGGTGTGGCGAGCGTTGGGAATGGGAGTGACACTCGTACGCCGGTGAGGTAGTCGAGGAGGCTGTACAAATGGATGAGTTGCCAATTAAATCTCGAAGAGAAGATGACAGTGGGTGGGCGTCGGGTTTTGAGACTGGGAGTGAGTGAGAGGAGGCCGTTGTAGAGGCTGTCCGATCTGGTCTGCGTAGCAATAATTTGAGGCAGGAACGAGCACCACAGACGGATTGGCATGCTGCGCCAACATTGTCGTTGGTGTAGAGTACCCTCGACCCAATCTAGAATGCGCCTCCCTGTATCTGCGCAGCCAAAGGAAACCCCTAGCTCGCTAGTAGGTTCCGTCCCAGGCCCAAGAGGAGGCAGGAAGCACACTAGAACCCAGAACTCTTCTTCTTTCAAATCTTTCCTCTCACGTTTCCTTCAACCTACATCCTCCTATCGTCAACGCCACGCCCTCCTCTCTTTCTCTTGCTCTCCTTTGAAACTTTCCATTCACAGGGCGGTCTGTGATTCTGGAACTTATATGGTCCTTGAGCTATCCACGTTAGCAGCTGGACGTGTCTTGAGCCGAATGCGGGATTGATGATGGTCTACGATAGAATAGCTCAACATCGCCAGATAAGAGGAGAAGAATAGGAGAGGACAAAGAATGGCAAGCATACCTATGCTTTGAAAACATCGACGCTGATAAACCCGAACTCCAGAAGATCGCAGGGCATGCGCGATGTGACCGCCCCTTTCCTCCTGCCTTAGTAGTTAGATTCACAGGCGGCACGGAGAGGAATGACTTGGCCTTGCCGTCGGCTACAGGACCACGAATACGCCAGGACTGTGGAAATGTGGAGGAGGGTGGCTTAGTCCTAAGGAGCATCTGGGTGGTGTTTCTGAGGGCAACAGGGGAACCGGCTTCGAAAAGCTCTCCTGGAGAATGGGAGCTGGAGCTGGAAAAGGGAAATGTGCATGGATATGTGACGTCGGAGCCATCTCAATTCTATGCATACTCGGAAGGACAAGAAAGCTCAATGCACTCGTTCAGCTGGTTGGCAGTCTTCCACTCCCTGGTCGAGCCGACTTGACATCGAGCAGCTGATGAAGCAATGATCAGACATAAAATCCCAGAACCTAATGACAATGTCATACACACCTGTTGATCCATGAGGTATAGCCAGCAGGAGCGGTTGTCTTCGAGCTGTATGTGTTCCTCACGTTGTCCGGCATCATATTTGAGGTGGGATGGAACGTCCGGGGCAAGCCTGGCACAGTATAACGATATGCAGGTTAGTATCGTTGAAATGAATAAATATGACCCATCGAACGCACCTTCACCTCCTCTCAATTCCTGTATGAAGTTACTATCGCGTCTGAAGTCGACAACGGTTGAGGCAGTCAGAGGAAAGCCATGTGAGTCATCACATTCGGTCCGTGGTTTCAAGAACAGAAAGGAGGACAGTGCTGACGTTGGTTGATGACGATGAGCTCGTATTTGGCTTATGTGGCATGGGCCTCTGCCTTGCAGCACCGGCGTAACTCGGCAACCTTGATTCCCAGCTCCTCGTCGCTCGACCTTTTCACTTCATCACGGAAGAGCGGTTGTTACCTGCTACAATCTAACTTCCTCTACATCGCCTCCCAGGACATACCAAACCGTCTCGACTTTCCCATGTTCCCTCTCCTGCGTCATCATGTTTCCACTGGTCGGGTTACAGTGCGATCCAAGTTTAGACGCTTGATGCCTTCTTCAACTTCCAATTCCCCACCAGTTGTCACCTCCCGTCTTCTTTCCTATCTTTATCTGACACAGACATGTGCCGCGGGGTTTTATATTTCTGATCGCTCAACCAGGGGTATCTGCTGTATGTAAGTTGTCTCGAGGTTGAGTTCCGTGCCCTGTTTTGGTGCGTTTCTCCATTCAGCTGCGGAGATACTCGAGTCTTACTGTGCGCTCTTGTATTCATCGTCATTGGGACAATTGACCCCTGTAATGGCGGTACAAGTGGGTAAGCTTCGACATTACTCCTGTTCTTTCCAATAATATCACGTTCACTTATCCATGCATCCAGACAAACTCAAAACTCTTGAAAGTCATCTGAATCTGATCGGAATTCAAAGTTCTAACTCCAGAGTCCCATACTTCTATTCTCAAAGCCCTCACATCGCCTCATATATCTCATATGTCTTTCTCACATCCCCATCTACATAGAAGGTTCTGTCTCCAAGTGTTGATATTTTGGATTTCAGCCTACATACGTTCTTTCAAAAGGCCCCTCCTGACTTCCTTGATCTGATTGTGATTACGCTTCCATCCCAGTATCTGCATCAGAAATCAGTATTCTATGATGGATGGAAACAGGAAGTAGCCACGCTCAACTTGAAATTTAAGCCTTAAACTTGAAGCGACGCAATGGCTCTCCTGTTCCTGTTGCCAGTTGGGTCTTGTCATCCTTGCTTGCTCTAAAGGCTATGTCAAGCTCGCCACTGTTTATTCCTCCCGATATTGTCAGGACGTAAGGATCTCGACTTGTCGCTCGTCAAAGGCGCACTGACATACCCTCCTTTCAACCTATTAATTTGCGCGGATATGTAGTGTGGGACCTTTAGTAAGCTATCGAGGCGATAGAGCGCTCCTTTCCTTGCTACTAGATCCTGAACCCTGGTTGATCACGAATGTAACTTCAATTCCCAGGTCGTCAGCTACCTTCTGCACTGGGGCCTATTCGGGACGCTCACAACTCAAGTTTGTACGTCCCTCCCCCTCTTCCCTTATCCTCCCTCCATACCTCCCATACCTCGCTCGCCTTAGCACGCTAACATCCCTCCCTTTCTCCACCAGATCTCTTCTTCATCGAATTTCCATATGACTCGCGCGGCCTCAAAGCTCTCGTGTATACCACCTACCTCGCCCAAGTCGCCCAGACTTTCCTCATCACCGAATCCGATTTCCGCGCTTTCGGACTGGGGTACGGACAAGTTGATGCAGTGGAGAATGAGGAAACGATGTGGTTCTCGGGGTTCGTGCTGAGTTCGTTGAGTGCGTTTGGGCTTTTTATTTCATTGTTTCTTCCTTTAATCTTTGCTCCGATTACGTTGGTTGCCTCTATTCCTCTATTCCATTCGGTTTTGTTACATTCCTCCAACTTCCTTCATTCGTTTGTTTTTTGGAATTCAATTTGACTTCATTTGACGAAATCAACCTGACCGGACTAATTCCGCCGTCCTATAGTTGTTTGCGTCGTCCAGCTCTTCTACGCCAATCACATCCGCACTGCGGGCCCAAGCTCGCGCATACTGCCCTACTGTATCTCCCTTGTGGTCAGCTCTATTTCTCCTTATAAGTACCGGAATTTTAATTTCTTCACACCTCTTACCAGCTCGCCCTGACCCAACTCGGAGGAGGGATAGCGACGGGGGTCATCGCACATCAAGCGCATTTGCTGACGAACCTCTTTGGGCGCAAGTTCTATATCGCGACTGGGGTACGTCCGGCCTTCCATTTCTTCACCATTCCGGAACGTCTTGAGTAACGAACTCCCTTCCAATTTCTCGTTATTCCCCTATTCTGTTTGATAGTTATGGAATGGAGCATCGCTTGTGTGTGATATTCTCATAGCAGGTGCTATGATTATTTCATATGTTCGTAAATCCCTTCAATTTCCCTGCTATTTCTCATCGGTAACCCTCCTTAGCTATCGCGTCCCACCACACAATGGAACGGCCCACGTAAGATCATCAAGAACCTCATCCAACTGACCACTGAAACCGGAACATTAATGGGTCAGTCAGCTTACAGCATTACTAGCGCTCAACACTCCCAGAAACTCACGGCCCGCTCTTCGCTCTTCCTTCTAGTAACCATCACCATCATCAACCTCACTCTATCCCTCCTCCCTGCCTCCTCATCCACCACCTCACCAAAACCAACAGTTGCCTACCTCCAAACCAGCTCTGGCATCCTCGCAAAGATCTACTCCACCTCCATGATGGCCTTCCTCAACTCACGCGTCCCCCTCCTCAGTCCGTCCGGTAAAGGGGGAAAGCAAGATGAGTTCGGGACGATTTCGTCTGATATCCGGATTCCGAGGAGGAAGTTTGGTGGGATGACTACTACTACTACCACCACTACTACTACTACTGCGGATGTGGTGGATAGTAAAGGATGAATAAGAGGAGTGGCGACGGTGCCGGGGTCAAATGGGTTCGCGGTTACGGCTGTTGATGAAGCCGAGTGGGATGCGAGTGGAATGGTTAAGGTGAGTATATTCTTTTCTCTCGGCATAGGACTGCCGTTGACTACTTTTTCTTTTTGCATGTTCACTTAGAATAAGAGGCAGAATGCGTAATTATGAACTTGTATCAATCTCAAATGGTCAAAGGGATACAGTCGGGATGTACCGTTTATTTATTATTGCTGTATTATGTATACAGCACATGGGTCAGCGTGATCATGATGTCCGTGCTCATTTTCGTTTCGGTTTTCCCATTGAGAAGACGTCACATTAAAAATTACTTGAAATCGATATCAAGCACGCCCCTGGGTGCACTGACTTTTGTGATTCTTCCAGTCCGTCTTCTGGCATTCCCTAGAGCAGTATTTCACTGCCTTACACCCCGCGCAGACTTTCAGATCTGATTGATCGTCTATCCCGCATGTCGTACAGCTATCCCGGTTGGCTTCCCGCACGATCTGTTTATTTCCTATGGAAGATATGTCCTATTAACAATCAGAGAGATACTGAAGGAAAGGACGTACTGTATTTCTCTAGATTGGTAATAGTACGATCCGTTCTATCTAATACGTCGTAAAAATATGTCAGGTTATCTTCCAAGACGGAAGGGGAGTTGGTTTGGGAACCTTTGAACGGATATTTCCAGTTCTGCAGCGAGAGCGGATTGGTATACGGCTCCAGTGGATCCTTCGCAGCCTCTTCTATAAAAATATGAGTGATAGAGTACTCTGAAAGAATCAATCAGTCAACTCACCCCGAATCTTCCTAACCATCTTCTCATCCTCAATCAATGTCGCCATCCGATTGACCACATTATCCTTGAGGAATTTCTTGACAATCCCCAACATCCCCGTCGGACAATCGAGCCAGATCCGATGACTCGCACCTCCAATATTCACAGGTTGCCCTGGCCAATCCCTCTTCTTCACCACAAATAGATCGCCTCTATAGAATGGCTTCGGACCAGGATGCTTCGGATCGACACCAACCACGCGCGCGACGGATCGGTTGATGGGGAGCCGGACGTTGACGTTGAAGTAGACGATGTACGTTCCATTCAGAGATCGCTCGAGCTGGTTTGACACGACGATGGGGTTGACTCGCGTATCGTTGATGCATTTGCCGTAGGAGGCGCGGAGGTTGAGGGCGGTGGTTGAGGAGTACCCGTGTGGGTGGTTGGCCCCTTCTTGGCTGAACTCCATGAAAGCGAAGCGAGGTGAGTCTTCGTTGGCGGGGAAGATGAGGACGGTGCGGGAAACAGTGTCGAGTGGGTTGCGTGTGGTCATGATGGCGCAAATCTGGCGTGGGCGTAGATCGGATCGTGTATATAGAGATTGGACAGGAGAGAAGTACAGAAGGGGGGAGAAATCGATTGAAATCGATCGATCGTAGGAGGAAAGATTGGACAATTGAATCTAATCCTAGAGCAGCAACTTTTATCGTAAATAGTAACCCTATATTAGAGAACAATAAGTTCTTACCAGTTACAGTATAGGAACAAAGACTGACCAGTCCACAAACTTAGGAGGTTGACATACGAGAAATTCGGCCAAAATACGAGAATAAATGCAGAAACATGCAGTCGGACGATGTTGGCGGGAGATACTTGTGATATGCAAGCCGAGGTATTTAGGAAAGATGAAGGAGGCGTCGACTTGGGCGTATGCACTAAAAATAGAGCCTGGGTCCGGATGTCCGAGCAATGCTTTGCCACACGTGATCTTGTGATGCTGCCGAGTCTGCCGAGTCCGAACTCCCGACGCTTTCGCCTTGCTCCCGACCACCCAACTTCCGCTTCCCAGAGCCAGCATGATCTTCCTCTGCAAAATGGCTTATGGTTGTCTTTCCTCCTTTCTATGGTGCACATTTATTTCTACACT
This sequence comes from Gymnopilus junonius, assembly GCA_015501075.1. Classification (NCBI taxonomy): domain Eukaryota; kingdom Fungi; phylum Basidiomycota; class Agaricomycetes; order Agaricales; family Galerinaceae; genus Gymnopilus; species Gymnopilus junonius. The sequence continues at coordinate 61,957 of JADNYJ010000071.1, read as the reverse complement.
CCTATTATCCTTGATTTACATTGAGGGTTTCTAGAGATAAAGCATTGACGGACAACACATCAAATTCTTAACTCACTATCGGATAGTGAGTGGGGCCAAATGGGATAGACATAGGAACACAGATTCTTTATTTACGGTGGTGTGTGCTTCAAGTATTGACGGAACGCTACACTTACCTAGAATAATAGGTGATTAATCTTTCCGTATTTGGAGTCCGTGGATTGTAGCTGTCGAGGTCGCGTCAACGGCTAGGTGCGCGTATTTCACGAGAGAATTTTTCTCGGATAACAACCATATCGTAGATCACAGCAAATTTTGGGATGCTGCCCGTGTACCCACCGTTTAGACTCTTATGCAGAAGAGCTAAAGTTGAGAAGACCTGATGGTCGAGACGGGTACTTGCGGTGGCACCAACGTTATCGATTCCAATTCTAAGACATTTGGGACGTTGGTTATTCTTTTTCCAGTCTGGAGGTCAGGTCTGTCAGTAACATCAGAAAAAGTGACCGTTTGGTGTATTAGAGTATATTACCTCGCAGTGAATACAAGAACGCTATTACAATCCGTTGAAGAATGCGAGACTTGTAGCTAGAACTGCAAAGAAATGTATGTGGATGCAGGTTATGTACCGCGTTACAAAAAATGTATACGGAATGTATTGACATCGAAGATCCCTCAGCCTCTAATGTACTGATAAAACAGACATGCAGTGTTTTTGCATTGGCTTACCAGGCTCGTGGTCTTACTGACATTGGCATAACGAAGTTGTGGCCTCGCTGCAATACTTGCGACTGCAATGCAATCAAGCTGCATTTCACGTAGCCTTGATTACATTGATTTATACGGCCGCATCACTCAATTCATTGGGATATAAAATGTGTAGTCAGTACTGCATAGATATGTGATACAGGTCATCCAATACACCGCGATCTAAAGCTCGTCATAGCCCAACTCCTCGATATCCGGATCTTGACCCATTCCATCCCCTTCTGGTCCGAATTCTTGTTTGTCCGGCTCCTCCAAATGTTCCTCATCTTCCTCTGAATCGTCGGTCTCGCTTGATTGGTCTCCTCTAATCCCAAAATCCCATTCTTCTTCATCGATCTCACCCACGTCGCTTAGATCCTCCTCGTCCATTCCGTCATCCTCCTCCTCCTCTTCTACTTCAGAAGGCTTCTTTACATCAAGCTTGTCGCGATCCTGCTTGAAAAAATCGGTTGCTGCCCGTGTTGACTTATGGCCGACGCCACCACCACGGAATCGCATCATCATATCCCGGTCCACAAACCTGTCGTATTCAGACATCAGTAAACTAACTATTTACTGACAATACACTCACATTCCGACATAATATAGCTGCCAGTCTGCCTCTGGATTTCCGGTTGAGCGCGCAATCGATGACGGACCAAGGTATTTCTTAGTAACCCCCCAGTGAAATGCCGGAATCAGGTGAACAGCGCGGATGACTTGAGCAGGGTCGACAAAACCAAAAGCTGCCTCGTCATTTCCAGGCACAAATCCCAGGCGTAAGAGACGCTTAGCTTTCCAACCAGTGCGTGGTGTCATGTCCCTCCCAAACCATCGAACAAACAGAAATTCCATCCGTTGAGGCTCGAATGTTTTTGACTGAGGTCCCATATGTCGAATTTGAGCGTGAAATATTCCCAATATCCGGCCATACCAATACGGATGAGGATCTTCATTGTGTTCCTCGTTCTCGGGAGAGAGAACCATGAAATCGGCGTGGCCAGGAACGCGGGGATTGAGTGAATCTTGATCACGCCGTAAATCATACGTGGTATAGTTCACGCGTAGAACCTTGTGTCGATAAATCGTGTTATTGTCGATGATGACTGACCGTCGTTCAGCGGCTGTAAATTCTAGCTCGTCACCTTCGTATCTGCGACCAAGGAGCTGAGATAATAAGTGGTTCTTGAGACGGGGCAAAAAGTCCTTTATAAAATGTTAATTTATGCAACTGAAAGCTATCAAATGAGCTTACACGAAGCGCTGGATCTTCCTTGTTCATCTCTAACCACCGAGGGAGATTAATTTTATGTCGGCGGTCCAATGCGATCTGATGATGCTGTTCCGGTTGGGTCGCTGGTAGTGATTCTTCTTCATCAAAAGGAACTGTCGCATGCTTATCATCAGACAGTCCCCCAATGCCTTCTTGCTTGTTCCGTTCCTTCATCAAGTGGATGAATCGTTCACGTCTGACTTGCAAACCTATTCCAATGACATGTTTTCCTTTGTGCACTCGTCGATACATGCGCTTCACTCGTCGATGTTCAAGCTCACCCTATATATTTGAATGTCAACTTTACTTCAAGATACGAGAAGAAATCGCCGTACCGTCTGGGTGCTATAATTGTCCGTTGTCCCATGTAGTCGGATAGCTTTGGCGTATCCACCAAGTGAGTGCAGCTTGATGGTGTCGAGGTGGAATAGTCGCTGCTTACGAGTTGGCTGTTTTGTTGCTAAAGAAGCTTTAGGGTTATGGGTGGAGGACTTCTTAATCGCAGCCTTTGACTGGCGTCTACCCCGAGCGGCTTCTTCAGATGGCAAGTCATATGTCTGGTACTTCTGACATAAGTGCCTCTCAAATTCACGTAAATTCTCTCCGAGTCTGGTTGTTGACGTCTCGAGATCATTCACGGTGGTTTCGGTATGAAGCCGCAGTTTTGCGAGCGCATGCCATGATGCAAGCTCAAATAGTAGCTTGCGAACAATGCCATCTTGCTTACCCGGGAAGAGCCCCTCAAAAACAGGAATAGCACACTGTATAGTGGAGAATCAGTCCAGTAGAATGGAGAAATAGGCCAAGCCATAATGTGACCTGGAGTAAGTCTTCGTAATCGCGTGCGGCCATCTTTTTTAAAGCTGATGCGTTCTTCCCAAATCGGCGTATTGTGCCCCTACCAAAGGTCGGAATCTGTCGATAGCTAAACAAGCACTTAGCCACAATCCGGGTCCGGAAATATTAAAATTTACCGTTCATTCAATTTTTGAATACGATCTTCTCCAAGTGCAAAAAGAAGGCGAAGCAAATGCTTGAATATTGCCATCCATACACCAATCTCAAATTCGTGAAGGAGGTCTACAACAAATAAGTCATAGTAGTTAAGACCAGCTTCGAATAACCATTGTGAGAACGCGTTCTAATCAAAGTAATTAGAAATAGAACTTTGTTCAACTAGACACTTACTCGAGTTGGCACCAGTGACTTGGATGCTAAAATGTCGGTAATTTGTTTACTGGCGATATTTACTCCCTTTTCAAACATCAGTTTGTGAGCACGTTCGATCATCTCCTGCCTAGCCTCATTGTCAGCGCGCTTATACCTGATCCAGTCTTGCATGTCTCGCTTTGAACCTAGCATAGGAATCTTTGATTTGAGAACCAAACATCTGGGACATGGATGTCGTGAAAGATATTTAATACACGCCAATAGAACTCTGCAAATTGATAATAATTAGTTGTTTGATCATTCTAAACAGAAGGCGATATCACTTCTCAACATAATCGGCTGAATAGGTCAAGAATCGAAGGACGCCCAATCGATTGATACCATCTTCTAATTGCAGAATCAGACCATGGAGATAAGCTTCAACAAATTCATCATCAAGCAACAATAACCAGACAGCCTGCGCCAGTTCACGCCGAAGATGTGTAAGCATCTCAGCTGTTGCGGGTTTTCCAAATTGTTCCATGTAAAACTCTTGGATATTATCGTCAAGCTACATGCAAATCATATCAGACTGGATTTATTCACAGTAGCATAAATATGTGCACTAACCTTGGGCATGTATGCAATGTGATGGGCTGCAAAGGAAGAAGGTTTGACGCGTGCATATTTAGACTGGCCGCCAAAGAAAAGATACATTGGCCACAGCTCAGCGTTCCCAAACTGGGCGAGTGAGGTTGAATCGGACCAGAGCATCAAGGCTACCACGAATCGCTCGAGATCCTCACCAGATCCATGGTACAGCTCATCTTGTAAGAGCTTCTCGTATTCGTTATTCCATGCATCAGCAGTGAAACTTTCAGAATAGATCCTCTCTTCTGGGTCAGTTTCCGAGGGTGTCCAATAAGCTTTGAAAGGAAAGGTGTGAAATGTCTTTGCTACTGGTTCCGAGTAAGCAGATCGAATAACCTCGACTAACTTGCGATGATGGATGTCTACTTTGAATTTGGGTGCTTCGGCCTCAGAGATAAAGCAGAAGCCATCGCATGGAACTGAAAGCTCAACAGAGCTTTTGATCCAGCGGTCGTCAAAGGCAAATGGCGAAGGCACAGAGTCGAGTTCGTGATAATCGTCCATCCGTTTGTTTTCCTTCGTAGCATCAAAGCCCTCCAGTTCGTTTGGCAAGAAGTCAGGAGCAAGAATGACGTCTCTAACAAGCGAATTAAGTTCTGAGATGGATTTAGTATTAGATGACCGGTAGAACCAGGTCATCAGACAGTAAACGGATGCATTTTTGAAAGGCGCAAAGAATTCAGCGGCGGCATGAGTTATGGTAGACTTGAGATCATGTAGAATCAAGCTGAAAGACATGTGAGAAGCCTTGAAAGAGTCTGATGATGGGTCGAGAGCCAAGTTAGGAGAGTCGGAAACCTCAGAAAGCGAATGAAATGGATCAGGAGTGATACTAGGCTTTCCGTTCGCGTACTGACGCACAATAGGGACGTTCACGGTAGCCCAACTTCGGCCCAACTTGGGTCCTAACTTGGGTCTCAACTTGATCCCAATTTGCTTCCGAGTTGGCACCCAAGTTGGCGACTTTACTGTGAAACACCCACTCTGTATTTTTAACTACGTAGTGACAAGTTGATGTACGCCGCTGTATTCCCACTCATACACCACGTCCAAATATGATCCTTCTTTCTTCCCTCCCCTCACATCCTCTCTGCCAAAATGGTATCCAGACCACCTCCCGTCGCTCTTCCTGGTAAAACTCAGCGCCTCAACGATGGCCAATAGTATCCAAGATCGATCGAAGTGAGTCACGTCAAAAATTTGCAGCCATATATCAGCACTGAGACAAGGGCTACCTTTTTTTTCCCCACTTTCTTCCTCACTCGACGCTGCCAAACATGCCCGCCCTTACTGAGCGTCAAGCACTTATCAAAACCATCCTTCTTGCCACCCAGGAAGAGTTGGAACTCTATTTTGACAGCTTGGAGAAGGACGACGACTTCATGGATTTTCCATCAGACACCGAATCATCCAGCAGCGACGCAAGTAGCAGCTCGACATCCTCCACCTCTTCCACCTCTTCTACATCATCTACATCATCCTCCTCCTCCTCCGATTCCGACATGGAGGCCATTGACGGTGATCCGGCGCTCATGGAAGTCTCTGACGGCGATGACTCTTCTGACGAAGAAGATGCCATCCGTTTGCAGAATGTCGCGACATACAACGAGCTTCTGGACACAATTCTTGCTTCCCGCCTTCTCAACCCTTCCAGCCCTGTTCCTAAATGCTCCCAGCTCTACCTTGTCCTTGTCGAGTACAGGTCCGACAAACCACACCACTTCCGCCGCAATCTACGTGTATCACCTTCAACCTTTGACGAACTCCTCAAACGCATTCAGGATCATCCGATCTTTGCGAACCGATCCAACTGCCAGCAGTTCCCGGTCGACATACAGCTTGCAATCGCGTTGTATCGTTTCGGCCATGAGGGCAATGCTGCGTCGGTTGAAGCAGTGGCGCAGTGGGCTGGGGTCAGTCCTGGCCTAGTCGTGAAGGCTACCCGGCGTGTAATCATCGCGTCCCTGTCTCTTCACGATACTGTCATATGTTGGCCGAGTGAGGAGGAAATAGAAGAAGCTCGGCAATGGGTGGAAAAGACGTCATGTCCTGCATGGCGTAATGGCTACTGTATGGTCGATGGCACGCTGGTTCCCTTATTCGAGAAGCCAGGTCATCATGGCGAAGCGTATTTCGATTGGAAGAGCAACTATTCGTTGAATGTGCAGGTATGTCTTTTTATTTGTATTTTATTCACGAAATTAACTGATGGCCAAGACATATAGCTCATTACATTACCAAATCTTCGTGTCATCGACTACGTTGTAGGGTACTGTGGTAGCGCTCACGATGCTACAGTATTTCGTGACTCACGTACATATTCATACAACCATGACCTTTTTAAAGAAGATGAGTGGATTTGGGCAGACTCGGCATATGCACTCGATACTTGGTGTGTCACTCCATACAAGAAGCCCCTTTCAAACCGCCCCGAGAACGCGAACTTCAATTATCACCTTTCCTCTGTATGTTCCTAACTTTCCTATTTTCTTACCGCTTTTCTCATAAGACTTAAGGTTCGTGTGAAGTCCGAGCACGCCATGGGATATATCAAGGGTCGATTTGCGTCTTTACGAGGTCTCCGACAACAGATCGACAACGCTCGTGGTCATGAACGTGCCGTGGCATGGATCAAGGCTTGTATTGTCCTCCATACCCTTATCTTTTTTATTGAGCGTGGCCATGAAGATGAGGAACACATAGAGGACCTTATTCGTGAAGGTACTGACCCCGTCACCGTAAACTCTAGCACTGAACTTCAACGAGAAGCTGTTCGCGAAACAAGGGGCCAGCGTAAGAGGGAACAACTCAAGGCTAAGTTGATGGAATGGAAGGCACAGCAGGGGGAGGATATATTTTTCTACTGATTATTACATGTTTGGATTCATGTACATACAATCCATATCGAAGTCATTTTCCTTACCCACGTCACTCATTTCCTCAACGAAAAGATTACCAGATGGTTCCAAACCTCCGTACTGCTTGGCATCAGCAAAGGAAGTAAAGGCCGCATGACTAGCCACCGAAAGAGGACTGCTGCTGTTGTTGGTGTATGGGCCAAGGACAGAACGCGACATGGGGGTGCTATACATTTCCTGTGGCATGACATGATTGGTGTACGGGGGATGCTGAGGCAGTGGAGTAGAAGTGGGAGCAGAGGCGACAGGCTCGGGAGCTCGTGCAGTGGGTTCAGCAGTGGGTTGAGCAGCAGCCGCCTTCGTCTCAGGGGCCACCATTGCGCCGGCCTTCACAGCCTCTAGACGTGCAAGTTCAATCTGGAGTTGGAGACGAAGATCCTCCGATCGAGCTTTGCGGGCGTCCTCGGCATCGCGATTCTTGAACTGGTATTTCAGCCTCTTGGTCCGCTGCTCTTCCATCTTCAGCTTAAAGTCACGTTCGCGCTTGCGCTCCATGCGATCAGCCTCAGCCTTGCGGAAGTCATTAAACTTTTCTACAGCACCCTGTTGCTTGACGCTCTTCGTTGCAGCTTTTGCACTGGTTGCGTTGGCCTTTGCCAAACCGGCGTCGCGACTGACAAGAGGGCGACCTTTTGAGTTGCCGATGCTAGACTTGCTAGACTTGTTGACAGTGGTCTGCAATAGGATTCAGTCGAGAGTTTTATTGGCATCATTGAAAAGCGCACCTTTGGCTGGGGATCCTTGGCTTTCGGTTGGTCCTCATCCTCTGTCCCACTACCCTTGCCCTCATCATCATCCTCGTCATCATCGTCCTCGTCATTTTCATCCTGCTCAGCCAGCTCCAGCTCCTCCTCACTCTCATGGTCATCCTCTTCGGCAGCACCTCTATGGCCATCGTCGATGTCTTCATTTCCGGCCCCCGGAGCATCTTCCATGGGATCACCAGCACCAGACTCAAAGAGAGCGGCCGCGTTTCCCGCATGGTCAACACCAGGGGTCGAAGACGAAACACCGATGGTGTTGTAATTCGGCAGCTTGTGCCAGAACCTATGGAATTCTTCCCACCAAGGCCAGTTAGCCTTGATGTCATCTAAAAGAAGGATCAGTAAAGATCAGTGACAGAACGACGAAAAAAAGGTAGAAGACATACCGACGAGGTTAGCTATAGAGCTGCCGGGTGTGACATCTTCGGGAGCGAGACCAGCACCAGTCTTCCCAAGCGTCTTGAGGTGTTCGATGTAGTCCTTCTTGAGCCTGTTCATAGATACATCAAGATAAGAAATTTTCTGATGATTTGATCTTACCGGCGAAGGCGCGTCTCAACTGAAGTGGCAAACCGACCCTTGTCTTGTAGGTAGGCCGGGCCCTGCTCTTTGTCGTCCTTGAAGATGCCTTCTGCTAGAGTCGCGTACTGCTGAGCCTTCCCATCCTTCGCGACAGCCTTGCTACGACCCTCTTTGCTGGCATCCGCTGTAGAATCCGAGAAGAGCTTGATGCGGAAGGCGACGTGGTTGGTCAAGTAGGCGATTAGCGACCATGTCCAGTCTGGGTTCTTAACCCACTCGAGTTTGGGGGGGCGGGAGGAATCGGATGGTGTGGACGACGCTTTTTTCGATGTAGGGGTTGGCTTTGTAGGCTTAGTGGGAACTGCCTTTTTCGGCTTAGCTTTGCCCATGTTTGTATGTAAAGCGTAGGTAGTACAGAGAGTAGGGACGAAGTTGGGAAGATGAGTTGGGACGTCAAGTTGGGGGCCAAGTCGGGATGCAAATCATGGTCCGGAGCACGATTTGCATCCCAACTTGCGAAATCGGCCCAACTTGGAATTCCCAACTTGATCGAAGTTGGGATCAAAGTTGGGAGCCAAGTTGGGCCGAAGTTGGGCTACCGTGAACGTCCCTAATCCCAAACGAATCTGGTTCAGTACGGAATATACTAGCATCGGAATTTACATAGAAGGACTCTGAGTTGAAGTCTAGCTCGTCAATCTGGGGAATATATGGTGGAGCTGGAGGTAATTCATCCTGGTGATGTTTTTGGTAGCATTGGTCATTTTGGATTCCGTGAGTTTGATGGATGAAGGGGCAGTTCTCTGAGAGCTTAGCCGACGGCGTAGATCATCCTTCATTTTAATAAGAGAAGGGCTTGGAGGCGTCTTAAGCCTAGCAAGCTGCTCCTCTCTCTTTGTTGTCAGTTTAACCCCACATCTCTTCAACCGCTTTTGTTTTGTGGTGAGATACAGTGCCGGGCATTTTCTCTTGTGATTTCCGAATGCAGTATGATTTGTGAGCTTCTTTCTGCAGCCAGGACAGGAGATTTCGGCCATAGCAGGACAGAATTACGCGGAAAAGAAAGAACAAGCAAGTGGGATGAGATTAAAGATTACAACGTCGATAAGAAAAAAATAACAAACACCGTCACATGACCGTGTTTTGAGCAATGTTAAAATTCTAAGGGGCCGTGTTGCTCATCAAGTTCACAGCAGGAATGAAAATGATTGAAAATTTATTTAGAATACAGCTTAATTTCTTCAATCTTAAGTGGTGTGGATGGAAAGACTTGATGAATGATACAAAGACACTGTGAATCTATTTTTGGATCAGCACAGTCCAAATTCGGAACGCGAGTAGAATTTGACCAACTCACTCTTTCGCTCTCACCACCATCATGCCCGACAGCGATAATCCATCAAAAGATAACCTCGACGCCATTGTGCAATCCGTCAGAGTTGGAGGGTGGTGAGCGCTATACATTCTAGCTCAGTAAATGTGGGATGCTAACCAGCAAGTGCAGTAATACTCAACTCAAGCCGTATATCTCGAAATCACGTATCATCTCACAGACCATTCACCCTTTCATGAATCTCCATCACGCCTTCTATGCTGGTGTACCTGAAGCCGCACCCGAAGACAAAGAGAATGAGGATGAGGATACAGAGGATGAGGAAGAAGTGGAGGGTGATGACACGCGACCAGACAAGGAAGAACAGTACGTCCATTTTTATGAACAACCAGACTACTTCTAACATGCATTTAGATACACTGAGGAGGAACATTACATCTTCCGTGCCATAATAAAGCTCGAGCGAAGGTTTAATCTCGTTGTCGACGCTTGTTCCACCGACACCGACGCTTTCCTTGGATTAATCAAGCTAGGAAGTCAATATATGCGGGTGTTATATCTGTTTACTGACCATCTTTTAGATTTCAGAGGCCTCTAACGCCTCTCGTGGAGATGATACCGCCAAGCTCAAGGGCGCTATCCTTGACCTCATATATGAAAACCCCAAATCCGGCTCTAGGTTTGCCATGGACTATGATATTGACCGACTCTTAGCTAGCGACCCCAAGGAAACTCGAGGTCATTACCACTTGGACACTGCCGAACATCTCTGCCCTTTACGTCTGAAGGACCAGTTCGAAGCAGATCCTGTGTAAAATATATGCGCGTCTTTTTCACTTGCTCGCTCACCCATCTGCACAGAGATTTCACAAATCAAATATTTGATGGAAAACTCGTAATTACAGACAATGACTTTCCATCTTTTATGTATGAAAGTGGGACTCAGTATGATCCCGACGACGAAACCAGTGGCCTCTTTCGAGGTTTCCTACTTGTCAGAGTGAGTTTATCATAGGTCGATCTATTCCTCTTTTTGATGGCACTATCAGGTCTTCCGGCATATCTTCACAGGCCCCTCCTCAGCGCTTGAGGCCAGTCGCGACGCAAACAAGACAAAAGCCAAGGTTTTTCATATCAAAAAAGTGACTGGTCGCATGATTGCGTATGCAGCTGTACAGGTATGATTTCAAACTAACGTCGTGTCGTTGTTAAGCTTTGCTTTTCAGACTTATCTCGCTTTGTCATCCGCCAAGAAGTGGACAAACTTTATTGATTGCTTTGGGCTCGATGTTTTTTATGACAATGTTGTTTCAATGTTCGAAGAAAATGAAGAAACTCAGTTCATACAAGATACTTTGGACTGGTGGCAGTCGTAAGTAATCTCCCCACCTTCCTTTCGTTGTACTCCTTGTGGCTTTTAAGTCAGGTTCCGGGCCTTCGTTCTATGAAGAAGAAAACGAAGGCGAGCAAAATTCGGCCCGAACAAACGCACGAAGGTCCGAACCCCGCTGAACGACTTAAAGCTCAGCTTGAGAACAAGAAGCGCCGTTGTCTCGAAGAACGCCAACACGAGGAAGAACGCCAACGGAGAGAGGAGCAACGCCAAATTGGGGAGCAATGACGACTTGAAGAGCAGTACCAAGCAGAGCACGAGGTAAACACAACTCCACAGCAGGTACGCCAGGTCGCGGCTTCAGGCCGTCAGGATCGAGGCCCCCAGGATTTGACGACGACGACTCCATCTCCTGCACAAGCCAAGGTTGTTCTTCGATTCAATGGGCACGACGACAGCGATGACACTAGCGATCAGGAAGTTGATCGAATTTCAACAGCTACTCACCGATCACAGGTAGTCAGATACGACTGGGATGTTGACGATGACAACAGCGACAATGAGACCCTGGATAATCAAGTTACGATTTTGGAGAAGAACCTCAAGAAGAACAAGCGTCCACGCTCAGAGAAGACACATGGTGAGAGCTACAGCCAAAAGGAGGTAGTGTTCTCCTTAACGTACCCTGATCCTTCTCGCTCATTATACCATCAGAGACAGACCTTGAAAGCAGTGGAGAACAGACTAGTCCAGAGTCATCCCATCGCAGATGGAAGTCCGGATAAGAGGAGCGCCAATGCAACACCTACACCTCAACGAACGGAACGTGCTACCAGAGCCTCGGTCACGAAGCGCGTAAGTTATCTTCCTAGTACATAAGTTCATTCTAATGCTTTTTCAAAGTCTTTGGACGTCAATAACTCTGACCAACTACCCCTGAAGAAGAAAGCCAAAGTTACGAAGACCAAGAAGAATCCCAAGCCGTGAGCTTTGCGCATTGCCGCCTGTTATTTCTAGTTCGGGGTTGTATGTAAATTGCTTCATCAATGATATTATTGCACAATCTATAGTGTGTGTGATGTGGGTATCTGAATTGTTCGAGATGATTAGTCTAGGTTATCTGGCAGGAATGAGAATAGATCATATTACATGACTCTATATGGGCACGGTGATAAGATGTACATAGCAAGACATTGTTATTTATTGGCGTCACTTTCATTACATTCCGGTACATCGAACGACCGCTTACATTCCTATTTAACCGAACGACTGCAATAACTCACGATACATTCCCATGCATTATCAGGTATCGGGAAACTGATTCTGTGCTGACTGCGGTGCTGCTATTTCTATGTACCTCAATGTAAGCTGTCGTTCGATGTACTGCTATCCAGACATCGCAACCACAGCATGGAATGTAATTCATATATGGGCACGCAAGGCTATATACCTGTCAGTCACTTTTTCTGATGTCAATATCAGCGTCAACTTCCGCTTCCGCTTCCACATCAACTTGGAAATAAAAACCGGTATATTAGGATATGATCATTCTCTTTATGCTCATCTATGTTTACACACTATGTAATTTTCTTTTTACTTCCCAAGATGCCTCATCTCTGCTTCTGGATGACCTCACAGGTCGAAACCGGTGTCCTCAAAGTGTATCTTTCTCAGCTGACAATATTCAAGTTATTTTTCATTTTGCTTGAGCGTGGTGGTATTTGGAGCCATCAGCATAAGCATCTCTTCCCAATTTCGCGTCCAGACTGAATAAAGTGGGTTTGACAATCGCATTCCATGCCAGCACAGCAACACCCGGAATTTTTGAAGTCACTGGCAAGAATAGGGGCATTTTTTATGGCGACTGGGGCCATCAACGACCGCGGTGGAGCTACTGGGTTATTCTTATGCTTGCCGTCGTCTTGTGTATTCCTTGAGTTTGGAATATCGGTCATCGACACTACTTACAATTTGTGCTGTCTATCTGTGAATATCACTACAATCTCTGATTCACGATCCTCCTTGCCTATGTCTGGTGGAATTCTCCTTGTTGTCTCTAACTGAAATTACTTATTATGACTTTTCAGCGTGGGTATATGGTCCTTCTATCCTTCGTTCCAGCATAAGTATCACCTTATATTTAAAGGCAGGTACGCTCAAACCGTCATATGTAAACTTTCAAGTTTTAATATTAGGACTGAGTGACTAAGGAACCATCAATTCTCGCATCGAAATTAGAAGTCCAATTATTTAGCTGTGCTTACTGATCATGACCTTTACCCTCGGGCGTCTTCGGTGGACTCTATTTCAGTGTTTCTCTCGACCCAACTGCTTCACAGCTCGAAAACTGCCTTCACATGCTCTCCAGGTGCGGGTCCGACATTGATTTGACCTCGATACCTGCTTACCATGTACAATTAGGCGCTCTACCGACATGACATCACTCCTCCACCTGCTCCTATCGAAACTATCCCACCGGAACTTCTGGACGATATCTTCCGCCGGGTTTATGAGGACCACAAGGCATTCCCACCCCTCGAGTTTTTCGAACGATTTCTTTCTTATCCTGAAACTGAGAACATCGACGAACTAGATCTCCAAAATGCCGATACAGAAAGAGCAATCGCAGAGGACCGACGCGAAGTATCTACGTTTGTCACTATCCAGCCAAACATCTTCTACACTGCTGTAATGCCCAATCTTTTTCCGTATGCTTTAGCGGCTGTTAGCCCTACTTGGGAAGCAGTTTTATCCTCGTGTCCAGAGTACTGGACCCGTCTAGTGCTCTTCATTGGTGCAGATTCTACTCCCGTCGAACAGGCTCAAAGGTATATCGAGTGGTCGTGTGGCTTACCAATCGATGTGTTCATTTTGAACAAAAATCCTGGAGGGCGCTGGTCTCCCAATCGTATGGGCGAAAAGGAAACGCTCAGTGCTTTTATTCAGCTCTTGCAGCCTCACATGGAGCGTTGCCGTAGTTTTCACATTGAAGTCTTCATGCATTCCTCGTTGCCGACACTTGATTTCATCTCCGATCGTGCGACTCTATTGCGCTCACTGTACATGCTACCAATTATTGGTAACTTGGATGACTGGGATATGGAGACAGAAGTGGATCAAGTGCAGACAGACCCTGTCGTGCATTCTCATCCACATTTACAGACCATGACCATCGACGGCCGAACTTTTCTTCAAGCATTGAACAACCCTCCTCCATGGTTTACATATCAACCACAACTGCGACACCTTCACATTGAAGGGTTCAGGTACGAACACCTCCGTCTTCCACTTAGCGCCACTCTAGCCCATATTTCCGCCAAAATGAATCGGACTCTCGTCTCACTCTCGCTCTCCCGTATACCCTTCAAAATCGATACAAAAAGCCTCGAAGCCGACTTGTACACTCTCGAAAACCTGAATTATCTCTCCCTGAAAAGCCTCCAGCCCAGTGGCATCTCGGAACTGTTCCGCCTCACCCACCTTCCCGAACTGATGATCCTCAAATTCCAACACTGTTTCGGCATCCAATCCGATATCTTTCAACACATCGATACCAACGTCCCGGTCCTCATATTCCACGGCTATGGTACCGACTCTCTGGAACTCTCTCCGCCGCCATTTTCGGACGATTTCGATGCCTATGCCAGATCAGCCTTGCCTGCCAAGCTCCTCATGCAGATATGATACCTCTTCTTTCAGGATGGGAGGGCTACATCCTATGTCTGACGAATTCCCAAACACCCTTCGACCTCCTCATTGAGGCATTTTCCACGACAACTGAGGCAGAGGCTGAGGATGGGATGGGTGCGGTGATGTGTTCGAGTATGCAGAAACTCATACTCGAAAGATGTCCCTCGCCTTCGTTTGGTGTGGTGAAGAAAATGATCGAAACTCGGAATCGGAGGGTCAATTATGATGATCCGGATTGGAAGGTGCAAGATTACGATGCGCCGGCAATCCTGACGCTTGCGTTTGATAAATGTGAGCCACGCTGGACGACGGAGGAAATCAAATGGGTGAAAGAGAGGGTCGTTGAGTTTGATTGGACATAGATGGGTAAGTCACTAGGCACTAATTACTTTTCCCTTATTCTTTTTCTACCGTCATGTCAAGGCAGTTTTGCTAAGCGTACGATTTATTACAATTATCTGATCAGAAATTGTGGTAAATCAATACTGTGCTACACCCATCGCACTAATCTAATTTTCGTCCTTGCCAAACCCAATATCATTGTTGACGAAGACTTGGCCGGGGAGATTTAGATTGTCACAAGAGCGGGAGAGGGTGGGTGAGATGGAGAATTAGATGGGCAGGATACGTATTACACCCAGCGTCTTGGAAGCGACGAGGGTGTGTATTGTGGTTGATGAACTGGAGACGGTGAACTTGAAGGTGAGGAGGATGAGGGAAGCCCATGTCGAGGTTGTAATGAAAATCTTGCAACGACGTTGAGTTCAATATCGAGCATAAGACATGTCGACTGACGCGAATTACAGACTTAGGTCCTTAGTCGCAGCAATGCGGGATTACCCCTGTTGCGTGTCACGACGACGATTCTTCCTCTTCTCATGAGACAGCGATGCAGATGCAGACACTGAGTGGAAATGGTGGTGAGAGCGCAGAGCCATGAGGTGAAACCAAAGTCGAGGTTCTAACGAGAATCTGTAAGCAGACGTTTAGTTGAGGCTCAAGCATGAGACGCCCCAACAATGTGAACAAACCTCACAGGACAGTGTGTCGGAAATCCGAGGCAGAGATGGTGGCGGAGGAGTGGATGCATGAGGTGAAGCGAATGCCAAAACTTTGATGTTACAATCCATCTGTAAGCTGGCATTCAGTCCAATCTCAAGCAAAAAATCATACCAACTGACGCAGTAGCGAAGACAACGATCTCATCCTCTCTTAGCGCAGTGACGCAGACGGAAGATAACAGCACATCCTCAGGCCCCAAGACCGTCACATCCACATCCATGACCTCCTCCTCCTCCTTAACGGCACTAACGACGCCGAAGTCGAAGGCTTGGCAGACGGGAATAACGTCAGTCGAAGCAGCGGGTACTTCATTCCATGGCTCGAGCGACCTGAACCGCTGGGACTGGAGTGGGGGTACAGGCCAAGTTTGTCAGAGGATGAGTTCGAAGTCGAAGGTGTCGGTGAGGGAGCGGCTAGGGTATCGATACGTTGCTGTTAAGGCCGAGTTGGGGGAAAAGAGTCCGAGCCGAGAGAAGACGCGTCAGTGAGAGATATCCACGTGATTCTGCCTTACTTACCCCGCATTAGAGTCCTACACCGGGTCTCGACTCCTACTTTTTTTTTGTTCTCTCTCCCTCATTGTATTGTCTTCACCGGACTCACTATGACCTTACGACCGCGAACTAGGTCTAATTCAAGTCTCAAATCATCGACTCACAGTCAAATAGAGGAATGGTGGGAGGGAGGCTCATCCGCCGGTACTTAGTCTCTCCTTTTCTTGCGTTGTCAAAGGCTTATGAAACGCCTTCCGGATCTGCGTATTTTCCCCGAAATCCTCGACCTCAACCTCTAAACGACATCTACGCCATGGATGCACACTCCCCAACTCGACCCACCGCACCCAATCCCGACCGGATCATGATCTCGCTTCCAACCACCGCCTCACAACGGAAACGCACGCTCCCCCCCTCCCCACATTCTAGGCAGCATCCCAGAGGACGCCACTGGCTCAGAATACTACATGGACCTGGGAACCGAATCGCCCATGCCTGGAACACCCCATCTCATCAAAGACCAGGCTTTCGTGCAGCAATGGGCCGCGGCGGGGATCGCTGTTCCGAGGGTGCCAGCGCGACGTGCGTCTTGGCGTTCCTTGTCGTCTTTGGATAGAGAGCGTGAGCGCGCGAAGGTGGTGAGGAGGGATGTGGATGTGGATGCGGATGTGGATCGCGATTGTGGGATTTGGTGAGGAGGTTGTTGTTATAGTTTTCGATCCTTCCTTACCAAAATCACAAATTTCTTCATGTAATAGCTTTGAGTACGCAGTTGTGCCGTGCAGAACGCTATGCTGCGGAAAGATATTCTGCACCGAACATCTCGCGGATGTACGTCCCGTCACCCATATAACTTCTCTTTCCTCCCTCTTCAATGCTAACGCTAACACATCACCCCAGTGGCTTCACGGTCCCAACGCGGAAGGACGGTGCCCGAACTGCGAAAACGCGTGCTCGCTTGAAGGGGGCACACTCTCACTCGCGACTCCCTCATTGAAACACCATTCAGCTGCCGCCCTCACTGCTCCCAATTCCAAGCCCAGTCCTTCCTCGCGTTCATCTTCACCCCGTTCTAGCCCCGAAGGTTCTCAGAGTCAGAGCCAGAGTAAGAAGAAGAAGAACGCTTCTTCGCCTTCCTCACGGGATCATCACGATCAACCTTCTTTCCCCGGATCTTCACCCCCGCGTCTTCCTCATTCCCACTCTTATTCCCAACTACCTTCAGCACCAGTGCCTGTACTCACCACCAACCCGACATCATCATCCGCCACCTCGTCCCCAACACTCTCAACAGCTGCATCCATTGATACCTTCAGCTCCGGTGAAGATGAACCCAGCCCATCATATAAAACGTCCCTCCAGATAGGCATCGACGTCAGCGCCGGGAGTAATGCCAATCTCAGCACGACGCTCTTTTCCGCTCCCACTTCGTCATGGGGCGCCGCGAGTCGGTTGGTGAGCATCGTGGTGTTTCTTATGTTGGTGTATAAGGTTTTGTCGTGAGGATGAGGACGAGGATGAGGATGAGATGGTCGGTTCTTTGGGTGTGGTTCTTTGGGTGGATTCTTAGGATTCCATTCCTGCGCGTCCGACCTCAAGGTCTCCAGTATGGATATGGCTGAGAAAACACGTGCTACTTTCCTCTCACCCCGTGATCATGATATGCTCCCTACCTGGTTCTCTTCTTTTCTTGAATCGGGTATGAGCTTCAACGCTCTATCGCCTACCAATGTTCGGTCTTTTCGTCTCTTTGGCTGGTTTACCTTTTTTGTGCCTTGTCCTTTTTCTTCTTTCAGTTTAATTATCCTGACGACTCGCAATGACTCGTAACGATTCACTGACGACTTTTGCGTGACCCCCCCTCTCATTATTTATTTCTTATTCTAATAATAATATCATCCATCTGTCTTGGGTTTTTTCGTCGTCTATTATTTCCATCTCTTTCTCTTTCTCTTTCGATATCTTATTTAACTCGCATCTCATCGTACTTTTTCCTTAGCCATCGCTGTAGTTTAAAAAGAAATCTCATTCGTTGTATTCCTACCTGCATTATTTTTGTATACTTCAACCCCATGATGTAACCCATTCACTTGCACCTCATCTCATCGATGACTCAAAACCTTCTTTGTCTCTTCTCGGATTTTCGTAGCCCACTACATACATAAGTGAGCCAAAATGAAGGCGATAATGTGTCCAATGAGATACTTACAATACTTGGCTTGACTATGACGCGGGATGGGTGGAATTGTAATTAAACCATCGTCATCATCATGCACAGTGTACAGTGCGCACTGCTACTCTCGAGTCTCAAGACGCTACTCGGCACCAGCATTTATAGGTGGCCGGAATCTAGATACATATACTTTATATATACTCCACCTGCCGAGAAAGACGAACGGACGTATACCATTCCTTTCCGCAGTAATACTCTGCCGCCGCACCTAGTTTTTTAAAACAATGTATTCAATCTTCCGTCAGTAAGTATGTAGAGGGAGTCATATGAGATGAACACATCTTACCATGTGTGCGCGGCGCAGCCCTCTGTTAATACTTCAGTGATCATTCGGAAGAACCCCAGAATGATACCCTTCGACCCGAATTTCTATCCAGCCAATACGCGTATCGCGAACCCCACAGAGGCAACAGGGACGGGGTTTGGGAGTAAGTAGAGTCCGGATGTACGCAAGGCCGATATCTGCCGAAGAAGCTCTTGCCACACACCGCCAAATACGAGCTCTGCAGGGTAGCGACTGGGTTGATCAGATTCACAGCCCGCAAACGACGACGATGCTCGCGCTGCCCCTGCTCGCATTCACACCTCGGCTCCCTCGCTCGCTCCCTCCTCTCGCACCCCCGCCTCTCTTATGGACACCTGAGCCTCTCCCCCCCAACTCCATCGACGCCGCGGCGTACCACGATTTCCGCCGGCAGATCTTGTCGCCCACTTCAGATGCTATAGTCGCTTTTAGGAATAGAGAAGAGAAAAAGGCGCGTCGGATAACCTACCCCACTCTCCCTCTCGAATGATTGCTGACCTATTGTCACCCCCCCCTCCCCCCATTTTATAGGCATGCCAAGCGTGTCTCGCCTCGCCTGAAAATTGTCTCCCGCCTGAATCCGGCGCGGGGTACAGATGTATCCCATGCACCACGCGTAAGAAAGGGTGTAGTTGGAAAGCGGACTTTATCATCGCGGCTACCGCTGCCCACTTCAATGTATCCTTCGACGAAGCGATGGTGTTGTATGAGAAATGGGGCAGGGTGGGGGTGTACGGGGCATCCCGATCTCCCTCGGTGTCTGCGTCGCAACATGAGGATCTGTTGTTGACTGGGAGTCTGGATGGGGAGGTGCAGTTGTTGGAGAAGGAGGCGGAGGTGGATGTGTTCATCCTGCCTGATGAGGATGGGGATGGGGATGAGGACGGGGAAGGGGAATGGGATGAGGAACATTTCGTAGGCGTGCGTGTGGGCGTGGGCGTAGAGGAGGATCAATTGGTTCAAGGGGAGCCTGGTGAGGAACCTGGTGCGGCCCTTGTACTTCCTGAAGAGCCTCTTGCGATATCAGCAGAACCAGTCTTTCCGCCCATCGTGACTCTTTCGACTCAGGAGGAGGATGTTGAGATGTTACCACCCTCAAGCCTCTTGGTACCGCCCACTCACACCCCAGAACCCACCGCTTCTATTGCTCCTGCTCCTGCTTCTGCTTCTGCAGCCGCACTCTCCCTTCCCCAGCTTCCCCAACTTCCACAGCCTGCACGTCAACGTGCAACCGCAGTCCCACGAACTAAAACCCAGACTCAAACTGTGGTCGCGTCAACCTCAACCTCCATCTCAACTTACGACAAACCCCTCCCTAAACGCGTCCGGAAACCTACGGATAAAATGATAGCTATGAACATGTCCTTATCCTTATCCATGTCCGCATCCGTCTCTCCGTCCCCCAATTCCCATTCCAACTCTAATTCCAAATACGACTCCATCTCTGCCCCGCCCATCACCTCCAATGTGATTAAGAAAAGAGGTAAAGGCCGGCCACCGGGGAAGAGACCTGCGGAAGGCGATGCTGGCGCCGACTCGAGTCCTGATGCGGATGCTGGTGCTGGTGCTGGTGATGGTGCTGGTGCTGGTGCAAGTGGTGATGGTGATGAAGTCGTCGTGGTCAGCGCGAAGAGGGCTCGGATGTCGCCTCTTGGATCCCAATCCCAGCTCGAATCGCAGGCTATATCCAAAGCACTCTCCCTCCGCTCTTCTGGTATCCGCGGTCGTGCGCGTGGACGTGGTCGTAGTCGTGGTCGTGGACGTGGGCGTGGGCGCGGTCGTAGTCGTGTGCGAGGTTCATTAACGCCTTCAAGTTCAAAAGTATGTCTTTACCTTTTCTCTCTCTCTCTCCCTCCCCTTTCCTTTTCATCATCACTCTGGCGGAACACCTCAGCTGATTGATTATGTAATACTATTTGGCTTCAGCCCAGACGACCCCTTCTTCGACATTGGATTCCCCCGTGCTCCAGGTTCTTGCGACTGATGTTGACGGAGATCCTGCTTCAGGTGGTGCCGCCGCCGCCGTTGGTGTTTCCTCGGGTGCGGTCTCACAGCTTATTGCGGATAAAGATGGGATACCCGTCCTTTCATCTACGCTACCACTACTACCACCACCGCATGCGGCTGTACTCCACGTCCCTCCTGCCATCCTCACCGACCCCTCCTCCGCCTCTCTTCTTGACCCCTCCCCCTTCTCCTCTCATCTTGGCCCCTCCTCCTTCTCCCTACTCGACCCCTCCTCCTCCTCTTTATTCGACCCATCCTCCTTATTCGACCCATCCTCTAGCACACCCAAAGACGTCCAAGACCGCTTCACCGCCCTCCAAACGCGATACATCGCCACCTGCGACGCGCTAGCGTATACTTCCATCCAGCTCAAATCCAAAGACGCGTTGATTGCCCAGCGCGAGGGGGAGTTACGCGATGCTTTGAGCGTTTTGGGTCGAGAAAGAGAAAGAGAAAGAGAAAGAGGACTCGGCGCCGAGGACCGAGAATCCGCTGGGGGTCTATCCGAATCTGTTCTTGGAACGTCTACTTTGGACTCATCCACATCCACCCCTGAAAAATCCACTTTTGAAAAAGAAAAAAAGAAATGGGAGCGGGAACGGAAAGCCCTGCAAGGCCGATTGAAAGAGGCATTGGGGAGGGAAGGGATGTTGTTGGAGGAGAGGAAGGAGATGCAAGGAGGTTGGGCGATTTTGTGAGTGGGCCGCCGGGGGCGGGGGCGGGGTGTTGGTGCCGAGGTCGGATTATGCGAGGGTGGGGGTGGATGGGGGGTGGGGGGTTGGAGTGATGGGTGGGGAGGGGGATGATAATGGGAAGGATGAGGCAAGGACGATGCGACTGCGATGCGAGCACGAGCACGAGCACGAGCATGGCACTCGTCCCTTCTCGACAACCACGACTACAGTCACAGCCACAAGCACAGTCACAGTTTGCAAGGACAAGGACAACCGCAACCGCAACCGCAACCTCTCCATCACCCCCAGACGTTCCTCCAGCTCCAATCCCACCTTCCGGGCGCACCTCCAACCTCAACTCACCCAGCTCCAACTTCAATCCCAACTCGTCCAACTTCAATCTCAACTTGCACAAACCTCAAATTACGCAAAACCAACTCGTGCAAAACCAACTCGCACAAAACCAACTCGTACAAAACCAACTCGCGCAAAACCAACTCACCCACCCCCACCCCCAAAACCAACTCCAACCCACACTCACCCACCCCCACCCCCACCCCCAAAATCAAAACCAAAGCCAAAACCAAAATAACGCGTACACGTACGCCTATGGACCAACGACGACGACGACGTATAACCAGCTCGCGTCCTATGCGGGGTATCCTTATCCGCATCCCTATGTCTATCCCGACCAACACGTTCAGCACGTTCAGCAAGGTCGGCAAGGTCAGAATGTTCAGAATGTTCGAGGCTCAGTTGGGCTGCCTGCTGGGAATAGCAACGCCAATAGCAACGCCAACACCAACACTGGACCCGGCACGAGCGCCAGTTTTTAGTGTTAGTGCGGGTGCGGGTGCGAGTGAGGCTTATGCGTTGATATATCCCGGGTCGACTTCGACGCTGGGTGTAGGACCAACGTCAGCATCTGCATCGGCATCGGCGTCAACGCCAGTCCCGGCCCTCACTCCGACTCCGACTCCAAGAAATCAGAATCCGAATCCGAATCCGAATCGGAGTACCAGAAACTCAAATTCAAATACTAGCTCAGGTTCAGGCACAGGCACTGGCACAGGCACAGGCACTGCAGCGGCACAGCTCAGCGCACGCGCGTTCGAGGATGCTTTTTCGATTTCGATGTCGAAGCCTTCGTCGTCGAGTCGATTCGAGGGGGATAATAACAAACGTTAAACGTTGAACGTTGAATGTTGAGTATTAGATGTTTGGTACGGTTCTTGTGAGTTATGTTCTTGGTTCGTTATGTTCATGTTCCTTCTCTCCTCGTTCGCTTAATGCCGTCCAATTGACATTTATCGACCATTTCATTTGATTAGAATTTGTATTCGGATTCAGAGTTCCCAAAGTAGATCCATGTAAGAATACGAAGACGCAGAACTAGCTATGTCTATGTATTTCCAGCAGCAATTGATATCTATAATCCCCATGATGGGCGGATGTTATTTCTGCAGCACTACAAATACGATTGCCCTCACTGACAAGGCATTTATCGCACAGTAAGTTTGTCGACTACATATGTATTAATTTCTTCAATACCAATGAGTTCTCTTGTAGCCCCCACGTCAACTTTTGGTTGTCGATGTCGTGGTAGCAAATAAAGCGACGCACACCCGTCATATTTGACTTGTTCCTTATGCTTATTTCCCTTGCCCCTTCACTTTCACTTTCACTTTCACTTCTAGCCTCCGGCCACGCGCCGGTGTATTTTGTTGGACTTTGACATCTGAACCCCGGCAGTGCTGCGAAGCCTGGTATTAATAATACCCAGGAAGGAGAGCAAAGTCTGTTCATAAGATGAGACTACCGCATATTATAACCATGGCGAAATTATAAGAAGGAAAATGAAACGGACTGGCTTAGTCAAGGTCCACATCGTAAAATATCCTTCATAAAAGACCTTTCTTCTGTGAACACTGAACAAGCACCAAGCTGCCCCGTCGCCCGTTCTCACCGCTATTTCTGTGGACATCGCTATCGCAGTTGATTGTCGAACTTTGAACCTTGAACTTTAGAGTGTCGGCAGTCATTTGCGCCCTAGGAACGGATGAGAAGTTCAATCCCGAATCCAAAATACAAAGGCCGATAGAAAGGAGGGACGGAGAAGACGAACCCAACAGTTTCTGGGACTTTTTCGCTATAACGTCGGGTTGAACAGGTTAGAGTCGGCTTGGAATCCTAGGTACTTGACAGAGCACTCTGCAGAGGAAGGTATGCTGAGGATACGGCGGATTGGAATGGCATAAAAAAACACAGTTAATGTCGGTCGAAGAGAAAAATGACACCTTCAAGTTATTCGATGCACTTCCGACGTCGTCACGGTCAACATCTCAATGAGCTGAACGTCCCAGACTGACTCCATTTCTGCCCAGAAAATGATGGTGGATGGTATTCACCGTCACTATCAAGGCCGCAGAGATTGTTTGTAAGAACTGGCAGTATAATTCTGAATCGAGGTGTTAGCAAAACTAAAAAGTTAGCTGAAGGAAAGAAAACATTAGGAACAGGAGAGGCCTCAACGAACGTGTGACTACAACTGGCGTTCTTTTCTCTGGTGGAGCATATCGTGTTACACTTTATAAAGATGATATGCGTGCAAAGAGTGGCATATCCACTGGCGGATTCAGGGACAAGTGTATTGAAAGAGAGAGAGCCTGCCATCGTCAGACTCAAAACATGTTGATTTTCGAAGAGCATTCCCACAGTTTACGATAAGATTAGATATTTAAATCGACTGGGCAAGCGGTTGTCCAATTGGCTCAAAATGAGCATTTTGTAATATAAAAATGCTCATTTTTGGGCCGTTTGGACAGTTGCTTGCCCGTTGTGTCAGATGACGCTGACAAGTCGAAAGGTCCGATAATGCGTATAGGGAAGGGAAAAAGGGTCTGTAGAAATTTATTTCAAATTTATCCCACTATACTCATTGTGAAATAAATCATTGTACTTCTTTGAGAGTGGGCAATTGACGCGTACTTAGTCGTATAAGTATCCTTTAGGGTTCCTAGCGTGAGTCATTATCACAGTGCCTCGATCAAGGGATGTGTGATTGTGAATTCCGACTGTTCCGGCCTGTCCTTCGTCAATATATAACGTTACTCTTTTGTTCCTTGGGTTTTCTGATTGAGAAGTCAAGGTCGATATTAAAACTCTCTCACTGTATGTCTTTTTTTTCGAAGGAGAATTCACCAGGAAGGAATGGCCGTTCATGACTCTTTTCAATACATTGCGGGATCTGAACTGGGTTTACGTTCTTTTCATGCTACCGGATGTCAAAGGCGTTCACTTGTTATGGCCATTCCGTTAATCTCATTATATCTAGCGTCGGAATTATGGGTACAAGGTAGCACGAAACATATTTCGAAATGTGCGTTATCATGGAGAAGTGCGGGAAAAAGGGACGATCTATCAGGCTAGGCACCATCAGATAAACTCGGTGGGTAAGAAGGGAATAATCAATGTCAGGAATTACGTTTCAATGTTAGATGTATCAATTTAGTTACCTTCGGACCGACGAAGGAGGCGACAATAATGGATAGAATGCTGGGACCACAGCCTCCTTACGCCCCGGGTGATGTGTGGAGTTGGAAAAGTCGGAAAGCGGACAAATCTGTCAGAGGTAATGTTGTGGATATATGGATATGCGGAGGCGCTGAGGAAACACTCCGCGATCCATACATAAGGAGCAAAGGTTGCCAGTCATATTTCCGTCCGATACTTAATTTAATTCAAGTCTTCATTCCTCTTGCCGTTCATCACGGAGGGAGCATACAACCGCCGTCGAGGTCGCACTTATTCTTTCGTTTTCGCTGGATAGGCCTATTCGCTGACTTAAAACGCCTCCGTTTGCAAAGAAAACATTACTTTCGGCACTCTTTCTTGTGCCTCCTACTCACGTATTCGCTCTCGTTCTCTCCTATACAACAACACATACACATTCATCATGGCGGTCATCCAGGACATCATTTCGCTCGAACTATTAGCTGCTGGTATCCAGGGAAAAGTTGTACGTCGTATCGATGAAGTTTACCAGGGCAGCATCTACCAGTACGCTTGGAGCTCGTACAAAGACCTTCTCGTCCATCCCAACGCCGTGATCTACCCCGCAGGCGATGATGATGTCATCAAGGTCATCAACTTCGCAAAGAGCCATGACATTGGGATCGCGATACGCACCGGAGGCCATCACTACACCGGCGCATCTTCTGCCACGGGCGCGAACCTTCAGCTCGATCTGAACGACACCTACACGGATTTTATCATCGACCCCAATGATTCCAGCATCATCACTGTCGGCATCAGCACCACGCTCATCAAATTCATGGACAAGCTCAAGGCAGCGGGGTTGTTTGTGCCTGCAGGTCAATGCAGCTACGTTAACCTAGGTGGGCATGTTCAAACGGGCGGGTACGGTCACCTTATCCGTAGTTTTGGGCTTTTCTCCGATCACGTCCAAGCAGTCCGCGTCATAACCGCTGATGGCCAGGTGCAGTGGGTCGAACGCGGCGTGGCTAAAGACAAGGAACTCTTCTACGCCATTTTGGGGGGCAGTCCCGGAAACTTCGGGGTGATCACAGACCTCCGCTTGAAAGTTCACAAGGACGTGGACCATCCCAAATCGCGCGGTATGTTTGGCAAGGTTCTCTACACACCCGAACGTTTCAAGGCGCTAACAGATATCATGGTCGCGGAGGATAAAACGGAGGAATCGCCGGCTGATTTCGACTTCAGTCTCACAGTTCTTAGCGCGCGTCTGGTGGAAGGCAAGATAGTGCCCATAATCATCGTCTTTGCGCAGTGGGCCAATTTAGAGGGCGAGGGCCAAAAGTACGACCCAACGTTCTTCAAGAAAATCCACGATGTCATTGGTGGTCCCCTGGAACCCCACGAAGGTCTTGGGCTTAACGATGAGGAGGCCCCCATGTCCACGCTCTGCTCGTTTTGGGTATTCCCAATTGCTCGGGAATTCCAGTTACCGTACTTCAAGCGCACCTACATTACCGAATCAAAGACCCTAGAGAAGGACGGTTGGTCAAAATGGGTTACAGGCCGTTTGGACGAATTTATTCTCCACCCACTTGACCACCACTACATTTCAGCGCAATTTTCGTATCTCGGAGGTAACTATTCACGGTTCCGTATCCAGGATCCGAACAACGACATGTCGTTCAGCTGGAGGCGTGACTCGACGTTCGCGTCTACGATGGATGTCTTCTATGACGACACAAAGGGAGAGAAGGTGAAGGCGCAAGCACAGGCGTGGGTAGACAAAAACGACCAGGAAGGAGTGGGCAAGAATGGGAAGTTCTCGAAGCAAGAACGTCGCCTGCTGTGGGGTTCTCGTGATACAGACCTCCCTGCCGCACACGCGCATTATTACGACTCCGAGGCAAAGTATCAGAAACTGGTGCAGATCAAGAAAAAAGTGGATCCTAAGCTGGTTTTCACGGCGAATAGGTTCGCTGTCGGCGATTACCGTTCGTTATTGCAGAACGTGGGCAACCCTCTTTGAATGGCGAGCTTAGTTGGTTTCCCAAGGATCATGAGCTCTTTTTATCCAGTAATTGATGAACCAACATAATGCCTTCCCTGATTCGATAGGTCTCGTCTTTAGTCCTTTAGCACTTTTTGTATTTGTAAGTTGCACACTTGAAGAAAAAAATGGTTGATGGTTGTCAATGGCTCGTGATAGTGATAGTCTGTAAATGTGGATGAGAAAATCGCTACAATGGAAAGCGGAGAGGATCAATGAACACTCGCATCTAGGATCGGGCTCCAGTCAGGCGATATCAGTAATGGTAAATTCGAGAACGGCTCGCCATAAAAGTACCCGTTCATAGGCAGCTCTGCTCATAAGGCCCCACTTCTATTCTAAACCCCAGTCAGGTACGTCCGCCCTAAACACTGTCCGTCCCAAGCACGTCCGTAGTCAAGCATGAAGGAATTGTCTACTTCTCCGGTAGCCTAAATTAGAGCACGTCGGGACTGCTAATAATGACGTAAATACTTCAAACGCCACCGACGAGGGATATTCGTGGTACCGTGGCTCCGGGACCAGCGAAGTGGCCAGCAAATGATGTTCAGGTGTATGTCGTCGTGCAGAAGTTCGCGAGCTCATAACAGTACTGCTTTCGACGATAGAGGAAGCATATCAAGCAATTCCGAGACGCGGATATGTCGATGAGCGTTGGAGTCGATGCTCGCAATGTCGAGTTCGATGTTGAGGTTGGTGATCTGCGGGACAGGGGACCCGGGTCCGTGCTCATTTCTCACCACGTGATTACGGCGAGGCGCGTGAGGGCGCGTCGGACTCATTCACTCCTCGAACCCGTTCGAAAAAGGGATAAAAGGATGTGTTGCTGTAGGGTGAAATAAATTGTCGGCACTGTGTGTTGACTTAATAAATACTCAGTGGCGTAATAGGTGTATTCGCACCTTTATCGGAAAGCTCTAAATCCTGGTGCTTTGAATTTAATACACGTCAATCTTCTCTCAACTAAGTGAACCGAGAACTAGCACCACCATCAGACTAGCAGTATCTCGATAACCAGCAGCATGATCCATCTATGTAAAATATCAATACTACGTTGAAATTTGCATCGCCTCTTCGACTGTTCCTCCATGTTATGTGGATTTTTTCGAAGCCAGAGACGGGCAGAGAAAAACTTGCTCAGAATACCCACATTTTCTCTTCGGAAACCCATGATAAAGAGGGACCGGAAGACTGAGCCAGACATTCCAACAGGAACGATGGTAAGAGAGGGTAAAGAGGAAAGCAGAGAACAACGGCAAGGCAAATCGACTGAGGAAGATGCCTCGAACTCATCCACAGTCGAATGAAAGCGCACGCGAACAGAAAACCGGAAAGACGAAGAACAAGTTCAACACCAGAACTTGAACGTTGCAATAGATTACTGGCGGTGATGAGGATCAGTAATTAACCTGGGATTGAGGGTCAACAGTCAGGTGAAAGTGGCAAAGGTTATGTACTCAATTCACCAGCATATTAACCATGAACTCCTCGACATACCCCTACTCCCTTTCTCATGCTATATGCTCGTTCATCACGCCAAGTAGTCTGTCTGGTCAAGTTTGCTTCTCACAGCTTGAAATGGAGTATGTGTGGTCTAGAGCACTTCAAAAAACGTCAAAGGCCGAGGAGACAGAAGGACAATTGCCGTTACTCCATACCAGAGCTCAAACATACTGCTTCTTCATGGGGAACGTCAACGTAGAAGAAGCGGGCAAACAGCTAGGCTCAACATATCAAAATCATTGGTTTGAAACCAGTGTATTCATTGTGAGCCCAAGGGTGAAGAGAAGCACTGGGAGTGGGGCGTAGAAGTGGTATAGCGACAGAAATGAACATCGGAGTTGATGCCAACAATGTCATGATGGGGACTGGCAGCCCTGCGAAACTTTTGTGACCATAAAAGTGGCCACTACCGGATTTGGAAACTCCCGCTGATGGCAGTCCCAAGCAATAATCTAGAGTCATTCTTGTCGTATCTATTAACCACAGAGGCATTCTGCACTGAAATAACATAGATACTAGTACTATAGCATTGTAATAAGATGAATTATATCGAAAAAGTAAGGAGTGAATGATAAAATTACTTGAAATTTACTTAGCAGCTTTGATCTATTTCCATCAGATCTGCCTCATCTCTCTGCTCATGTTCTTCCCAGTCTTCATTGACTTCGAGTGAAATTGCCCCCATTTGTGATCCTTCTCTCCACAGCTGTGATTAAGAGCTCGAAAATGCCTTCTTTTTTTAACTTGTTTACCTCACTCTTTGATGGAACCGCTGTGTCGTGTCTTCAATGCCAACTAAGCTGCAGTCGAATTCCCTCGACTGTCAACCATGTACCATCCTTCTTGATTCCTTGCTTGAGCTTGTCAACATCGTCTTCCATTACCAGCGCATCGATTGCATGAAGTTTTGTGACATTAAAGGCTGCTTGAACGCGTTGCTTTTTAGACCATTGCTTTGGCATATCATTTAAGTATGACTTCGAGCATTCACAGCTGGAGAGGAGGAGTATAACGGGTTATTATTTGAGATGCGTTTGGACATGACACGCCAATAGGGGAGCTCAGAGTTGGCGTAGGTCCATAGCTGTGGTTACTAGAGATCCGAAAGGATGACAAATGATTGAGAATTTGAAGTCCGATAGTTATGTAATGCACACGCTGTCATGCTGAATAGTCGCGCAATGCTGATGCGGCATCAGCAGTAAACAAACCCCCTAATCAACCCCTATCCTCGCTCCCATATTCATACATCTATCAAATGGCACGTCGAAACTACCACACCATCGTGAAGCGAGCATATATGCTGTACATGCTCCTTAGAGATGTTCAGGTAGCTCAAAACCGGCCAGATTCTCACCGGCTTCAGCAACAACTCATCTCTGATCTCACTATTCTGCACGAATTGATGTCACTCACTACCTTGTCCACGTCCTCGTGTTCTCAAGGCTGGAAACCTCCATCTCGCCTTTGACTATTCCATGAATCCCCATGATCATAATCGATTTCTTAACATGCTTTGTTTCACCTCAGATATTCCATGTACTTCTCATCTTACGAGGATCACTCTGTCTTTTGCAACAACTCCAATATGCCACAAACAGCAGTCAAGACCCAACTTGCAGTCACACTTTTTTGCATGGGGAGATTTGGAAACAGGGCTTCTTTGGAAGATATTGCACATAATTGTGGCATATCCAAAGGCAGTGTAGAGGCTTTTATGAGGAGGTGTTTTGATGCAATTGAAAGCCTTCATGATATCTTTGTTCAGCCACTTACAGCTGAGGAGAAGATGACTGAAAAGAGGTGGATGGCAGAACATGTGGGGTTTGACAGATTGTGGAAGGAGGGGTGGGTCATGTATGATGGTACAATCATCGTGTTATACACAAAACCAGGGATGAATGGTAATGCCTATTATATGAGGAAAGGAAATTATGGTCTTAATGCTCAGGTGATTCTCTAAAGCTTTTTAGTATCTAAATTAACTCTTTTTCTTTTAGATCAGAAATGTTCCCTCCAATCTATGTATTGTTGATTGCTCGCATGGCATGACTGGCTCTGCTCATGATGCAGCTGCTTTTGAGCATACTGCTACAAGCAAGCATCCTGAGTGGTTCTTCAAGGGTGAAGAATTTGCGTGGGGTGATTCAGCATATTTGGTAAATGAACGGACCATTTCCATTCACAAAAAACCAGCCTCACTTCATCCCAAAAATGCCCTTTTTGACAAAACTTTATCCCATCTGTGAGTATGATCAGAACATTGCATGGGTGCTCTTAAAGGTCGTTTCCAGTGTCTTCGTGGTCTTTGAGTCAACATCATGTTGAATAAAGACCATGTTGCCACATGTCAGTGGATCACAATTGCAATTGTTATCCACAACATAGTCATTGACATTGAAGGATATCAAGCTGGAAAACATTTCATGGGGGAGTACACAGACATTGAAGAGGCTGAGGACAGAGGGGATCATTATTCAAACTATGACAATAATAACTGTAATAGTAAAAGAGAACATTTAGTGGCGGAAATAGTCGCAGCTCACGCTGGATAGGTATATAGCTAATTAAATTGTAAAAGACAGAATGGATTAGGAATTAGAAGGAAATAATAAATTAAGAAATAACTACAATAAGAAACATTAAGCATAAATACCATCAGAAGAGGGCAAACTGTCATCATCGTTTTCAATATACCAGGTGGGGGAAGGAACACGAGCCCGAACACTGGGAGTTTGAGGCTGAATGGGAGCAAAAGAGGGAGAGGGAGAAGAAAAGATAGGGTTAGGGATCTCACTACATCATTCTCTTTTCCTACATCATCCAGCATCTTGAGCGAATTGTCGATCAGCTGAATCTGCTCTTGATATGGGTGGTGGACCAAATCCCCATTTGAATTCATCCATTAGAAGCTTGCACTTCTTCAAGGCTCAGTCCTCAGCCTCATTGGCCTCTTCAAGGCTCGTTCCTCAGCCTCATGGTGAGCGGCAGCCTCAATAGTTTTTCTATACATCTGCTCAGAAAAGAATGTATTGCAAAAAGAAAGATGTACTCTTGTAATTCAATGATTCTGTCTTCGAATGAGCGCTTCTGAGGAAGCTTCTTGACCTTCACCTGCATATTTTTGTACACTGCCTGAGAGATTGTGGATGTATGTGGACCACGAAGGGGCACGCCAGCAGCTTGGTTGAGGGCAAGGGGTGTACCGAAGCTTCGATAGGTGCAGTCTCAGTCTGAGTCAGAGGTGGAGTAACTACAGAGGGGGCCTGCATATTGGCCTCGGCCTCACTCGCACTAGGAATCTGCAGCTGAGGTGGCTGAGTTGGTGGCTGCAAATACAGCGTCTGCTGACCAGAAGGTCCTACACCAGTGGTGACGGCAGGGGAGTGGCACTGGGTCGCACAGCGAGGATGGAGTGGAGGGATGGAAAGAAAGCCCATTCCTTCTCAATCTGGTCTACAAAATAAAAGAGCATTAGCGAAAATTATACGTAGTCTAAATTTACTCACCCCAGAGGTTCTTCCCGTCGATGGGTATCATGGTCTGGGCCATCAGGTGGGATGTAAAAATCGAGGTACTGGTTGCCATCGCCTTGAGTTTGGGTCTGGGTTTGCGGCTCTCCTCCTAAGCGCCACCGGTTTGACGAAGTCGCTTTGCATATTTAATATACTGCTTTTGCAAGCTTTAAATGTCCGGTTAGCTAATACACACATCTAGGAAAAGATTTGTTGACTCACTCGTTGATTTTTCCCCTGATACGCTCCCTGACAACAGTGGCATGCTCCGGAAAAAGGTGAGGGAGCAGAACTTGCCCTATCCTCTTGCAGACAGCAATCTTGCTTTCTCCCGAGGTATTCTGGATTACAGGATGTTCTTTTAATAAATAGAACAAGTGATTGGAAAGCAACTCACATTGTCTGCATCTGTCTTTCCAAAGAGAACCCTAAAATTCTTGAGTTTGCCTATCTCAGCCAACAACAACCAAACAAGGTTGTGGTCATTTGCAGCCCATTGGATGGGTGGAATGGAGGGTTTCGCATTCGGAGCCATAGATAAAAAGGATTGTGGGGTATATTTTGTAGAAAAGAGTGTGGATGGGGTAGGTAACGCGGTGGGATGAAGAGAAATGTACAGGCAAACGCGACTCGCGACGCGGCAGTCACGAAAGGTCACAGCTTACTCAAAGGTCGGAACTTCAATTTTCAATCATTTGTCATCCTTTCGGATCTCTACGTAACCACAGCTACGGACCTACGGCCAACTCTGAGCTCCCCTAATATCGCAGTTTGAGGACCCTGACACCGCCATCAATTTCCTTTTAAGGGTGCGAAATCCTGCTTTTTCCTTATTTTGAGTGGCCAGGCTCCAGTTCTACATGTATTTTATATTTTATAACATGTATCTGTATTTGAAAGGATCCTAAAAAAAGTCTCCAGGACAGAGTTTCTTAAAATTGCGTCGAAGATGGTGAATTGCAGAAATCCGTAGTACCAAAATAGCAGGCAAAAAGAATATGTGTGTCATTCAAAGCTTTCAGAGCAGTTAATTAAAATTCTGTCCCGGACATTTTAAATATATGATATATGCGAGCACTTTTCTCTATATAAACTAGTTTCTATCTGATGAGTCGAGCTCGCTACAGATTTTGGCCACCTCAGCCTGCTTGTGTCGGAGTTTGAATTCCTAGCGCATTGCTGGTCCCCAGTCATGATGGCGACGGGTCTGTGCCCGTTTCCCAACACGTGATTATCAATGTTCACGGAGACGTAGAGTGCGGATCTCTTCCCTAATTATTTACACAGGTTAGTCGTATCTTGCGAGCCTCGAGACTGCTTTCTGGACGGCACTGTACTCTGCAATACGCTTGCTTGCCAGATATTGTCAGAATTTCTTTTTCGTCCACCACGCTTAATCTGGGGTATGGAACCAAATAAGTTGAGGTAACTTACCGGGGCTCACAGTGGCCCTTTCGTGACCCTAAACAATGCCCAGTTGATAAGCTCCCATTGTTCGTCGGGAGTATAACTACACCCCATAATTCATGCAGAGGCCAGCAACCACTCACCGCTCCCACACATCCTCTCCTTCTTAATTCACAGCCTACTAACATGTCTTCCTTCCAATTCCAACATAAATCCGTACACCCCTACATCCACACAACAAACTCGGACTCCGACATGCTCGAAGACGAAAGTCAAAGTGACAGTGGTAGATGTTCATCCGATGACGATACGCATCAAAAGAATAGTTTTGTGGACCACACCGTTATCCAAGAATGGGCGGCATCGGTCGTAGGCGACAATGAAACGCCATCTTTGGGGTCTTATCCTTATCCCCCCAAAAATCGGAATCGGGAACGATCTAAATCGCCGTCATTGTCTCCTAGGAATGAACAGCGATATTCACAATGGAGTCGCGAGCAAGGAGACTTCCATGCCACAACTTCGACCTATATTCCACGACCAGATTATAATTATGATCACTATCGTAGGCAGCATCAGCAGCAGTATTATGCACAACAACGAGAAATCATTCACCCTCGTTATCGTCCTTCACCCGGACAAGGGTATCACTCCCCAGGGGAAGGACAAGCACACTGTTCTGTAGGTAACAGTTTTCCTCCCCCTCTTCCATACGACTATTCTCAAGGACACACTCCATCAACCAATACGTACCACGGACATCAACTCGCAAATCAGCCTGCAAGCAACCATTATACAGATCGCCGCCTCCACTCGAATGCGAATATGAGCTCCAACGCCCATGCGAACACGAACCCTGTCACATACACCTCCAGCGCCGAAATGGAGGCAGTATATGGCCCCTCGCAAAACTGGGCCGTCATCTCGGACGCAACTATCATTGCTACGCCTGGAAGTTTTCATGCGGTTGTATCGCCGGGGAGTATTATAACGAAGGACCAGCTGAATTCAACTTCGAGGGGTGAAGAATCTATGAGATGGCATTGACGGGTTGGTAATTTTGGGTAAACTTCCGACCAAAGGGAAGGTAAAATGGTATAATTTGTAATGTAAAGTCACTCAGCTGATGCAAATAACACGTCCCATATTATCTTCGTAAGGCTCATTTCCAACAATCCAAATGTCCTGATGCGAGATATTCAAGTCATTTTGAGTATAATCGCAGGGCGGATGGAATTAATCGACAACTACATCTAGCGTCCAACATCGGTCATTAGGGCACTACCAATACAAGATTTCCAACTCACAGAAATGGGACGTTCCTCAGACAGCTTCTCCTTTGTCCTAAATCTCAAATTCGTCCTTCAAGTTCATACCAATGAGCGTCATGGGGAGAATGAGGGACACGGTCAAAAAGACATTGAGAGGTGTACTTCAAAAAGTAACGAAAGCTGCAGTACCATCCTCATAGGAGCAAGCCTGAACAGTCAGTAGATGCAGAGATCAAGACCATCCCGGTGTAGACGAATGCACATTTCAAAGGCAAAGTAAACGCATTTACGCGACACCATCCGAATAGTGTAGTAGTAGGCGGACTCAAAGAAGCGGTCCTCGGTGAACAAAATTCTAGGAATTTAAAGCACGTGGAGGGCTCCAAAGTTCGCAAAAGTTAGACCGTCGATAACAAAAGAGGACCAAACCTACCTCCTAAGGATCCATCAAAATGGCGCCTTACCGCCAGAAAATTCAATAGATCTGTAAATAACTAACCAATCACTGTAAAATTTGAACCGGGTCTCGAAACAGAGAGTAAAGCAAGATGGGCAGACGCCACAAACAGCGGGTGCAATGTAAGTCTACATTTCGGGGTGCCGAATATGGAAGTGAGAGCCGATACGCCTTCGGAATTAGATAGAGTGAAAGTCAAAAAGGAGACCCTAGGATCGTAGAGGCGATACCACGCTGCCAAGTCGTAGGGAAAGTACTGCGAGATCTGACTGCGCTATCAGATGGAAGAGGAGACATTCAACTAATCACAGAATCCCTAAGGCGAATGAAGAACAAGATCTTGGAGCAAGAATAGGGTGGATGGGTATCAGGCCGAATACGAGCGATAGCGAGAGCTGCTGCGCAATTATATCTATGATATTTTGGCAGTCATTAGAGCGCCGTCGATTTGATATTCTAGACTTACATATTGAATAGACCCATCTTCCTTCAGATCGCTTCTACTGTCTCCTCAAATTCGGTCACGACCAAGTGCTCGATGTCGATGAAGTTGAATGCATTTCTTAACGAGCATTGAGAGGGTGGGGAAGTTTGTTGACAGGACATGAAGCAGCGCATGACCATATGTCGATGACAAGGATGCAAGGGAAGGAACAGAGTGACCCAAGCAGAGTGGCCAAGCAGTACGTAGTGGAGTCAGGCCAAAATATCATAGATGGACAAGTGCCGATCTCACCCACTGGCTGAGATCAAATCCCTGTCACATCAGGAGTTTCACAATTTACTTGTTTACGCTTGTACAAGCGGAAATAAGCGTAAAAGAGCGTCAAACCAAAAAGTTAGACAATCCGCGTCCCTTTTTCGGAAAAGCGACTTTGATGGCCAGTTCGCATCACAAATTTGTAATGAAAATTCTGGAACTTTCTAATAATTTTGCCCTAACTTGGCTTTTTTTACTTGCCGTGCGGCAGCCGCAAGCCGGAAAACTGCCAAAAGCGGACAAGTAAATTGCGAACTTCCTGATGCACTATCACGTGATAAAGGCGCGTCGTCGCGAGCTTCGTCACGCTCTCCATGTCTCCTTTCAATAACCAGTACCATGTTATCGGTACGACTTTAACCTATGTATCCTTAGTTTAATTTTAGGCCAAACTCGCACTGAGGGTATCATCTTTATCCCGGCTCCTCTTTGTCTCTGGCCCGTATTGCGGCTAAAGGGCCAATATCACTGTCTATCGTGCTGTATGAACATCGGTACATTTTTAATTGTGTGTACCTGGAGCTTAAATATGCCTTAGAATCTTCCTATAATGGATTCAACCCCACAAATTCCTTTCTCGATATCAACTGTTCAGATCAACACACCGTTAAGCATCCATACGTAGAAATGAACGACGCAACTCTTTCCTGCCTCACTGTTATCCCCACTTCCCAGTATCAGAACATCAACCAACTCAATGAATTCGATTACTCCTCCTCCGAGGAAGAGGGGAAGAACGAGAACTCATTTCGCTTGCCAGTTCCTGTAACTTGCAAATGTCTATATTGCTCCACAAAACAAAGCACGCACAAAGGCCACAAGTCAAACTCCATTTGCGTTGCTAAAGCGTCGCCTTCCGGACAGACTTTCGACACGGACACGGATCCGAGTCACATCCAGAGTTCTTCCTCCCATAGTCACAATAATCAAATGCTGTCTTTGAGGTACCGGTATCCAACATATTCTGATCTACATTCGCAGAATTATCGAGAAGACAGCCATATGAGCAAACTTTCCAAGTGTATCAACACCGTACCTCCTCCTTCATACTTTATCTCAGTGCCAGAGTACACTTTAAGACCCGCATCGTGGCATAACAGAACAACGACGCCATACTATATACAAAGGCAGCACGAAGATATCGCACCACCTTACCATCAACCTCCACACGAATATGGACTTGAAGGTCGCCACCAAGTCCAAGCCCACAATATCCGATCTTCAGCACCATTATTTCAGCCACCTCTCTCAAGCAACGCCCACTATGAATACCATCATGCTCAACCCGCCCCACCTGACATCAATTATCATTACAGCGGGTACCAAAGAATGAGCCAACATGGAGGGTATGAACGTACCAGCCATAATAGCAATTCGAATCTCGAGCCTAAATGTGATTGCATACATTGCAACTCTTGGGAAGACCTAGGCTGAAATGAAGGAGATTGAGATTCGAGAAAGGATAGGCCATGAGCCCATAGTCGTTGACCAGAGGGTTGAGGCTACGGAAGAAAATGGTCCTAGTACTACTGATGATCATTGAATCGATTAATTAGTGAACAGCGAATTGTTTTATAATGGTTATATTGTAATACTCAGCTAAGGATATGTTGACAAATCGAATGGTGTGTCCTTACTCAAGAACCGTTATTCGCATCAGGTACGTTAAAATCGTTACTTGAATTGAATTTAGAGGCAGATAGAACGTCATTGAAAATTTCGTATTAAACGCGGTACAATTAGATTGATGAAGGCCAAGTCCACTATAATTAATTTCATACAACTCTCGAGGGCGACGATACACCCCCCTCTAATATCGGTGAAATGTCTGAATAAGCCGGAGGTGGGTCAAAACTGTCCAATGGCGGTCGTGAAGCATCATCCAGACTCGCACTCTCCACGTTAATCCTCATAGCTTCCGACAGCTGTCTTCGTAGCACCTTGACCCTTCGGCGATGCGAACTAC
Source organism: Gymnopilus junonius (assembly GCA_015501075.1). NCBI lineage: Eukaryota > Fungi > Basidiomycota > Agaricomycetes > Agaricales > Galerinaceae > Gymnopilus > Gymnopilus junonius. The sequence goes on along the minus strand of JADNYJ010000071.1, from coordinate 24,379 downwards.
CTGAATCCTCTGGTTCATTTTGGGCTGACGATAGCGCTGTCTGCAATTGTAGGAGCAGGTGATGTATCCTGTGGGCGTTCAGGATTTCGGTGGGAAGGGATGGCGTGTTGCGGGGAGTGAGGTAAGGCGGCCGCGCTACGGCTTCGTTTGTTTCGAAGTTCGGATGTTCAGGGACGTGTAGGAGGTCGTCTACGTTGAATGAGGCGTTGGGTATGTTGATGGTGTAGGCGTATGGGTAATATTCCGAGGAAACAGCACTTTGAGGTCTGCTTATCTCGCTTGACCCGTCTATGTCTAGTTCACCTAGGTCTCAAAAGGAGTCCTGGTCTCAGTAACGACTCGAATTTACAGATAAGTTGACTCTGGAGTACCTCTGTGAAATACTTCTGCATCCCGCCTATACCTCTTCAATGCTTTCACTAAACGGCTGAATGCGACGAAGAAAAGGAGCAGGAATATGTATCGTTCAGGGTATTGTTCCGTCTTCGTTGTATAAGGTGAAAAATGTCTTGAAGGAGGGGTTGGAGGAGGCATAGTTATCCCTGAAAAAAGAGAGTATAGGTATCGTAGTGCGAGGAAGTGATTGGAAGGAATGAACGTACCGCGGAGGATCGTGAACGAGTTGTACTAAGAGCTGGAAAATTGTTGCCTTCTCAACCAACTCATAAAACTCAAATGCCTAGGACGGTCTTAAACCGCCGCAGGTTAAGGGAGCGTCATCGACCCCGAAGTCTGGTTGCTGAGGTAGCCGTCGAACATGGAGACTAATTATAACTCCCGGAAGCATTCTTCCTCGCCGCAACTGCACCCAATAACGGCGAGGATTCAAAACGTACTGATCACTTGGACCAAGTATGAAGATTCTCGGCGGCCAGAACATTTGGGCCGTCGACGTAGCTTCTTAACCAAGGCGACTGTCAAGGAACGGGCAATTCTTTCCGTGGGCGCTGTCCTGGGCGGCTCATAGGAACATTTTGCTGACCTCAGTTGCATGGTACCTAAATTAGAATGAGAGGTCGAGCACTGCCCAGATCCTTCTGGCTTCACTTACCAAATTCTGTATGCAGTTGGAATCAATGAAGCACTGTACACTGCGTAAAAATGTCGCACTAGAACCAGAATTACGAATAAGTGAAGAAAGTGGAGGAGAAACGCGACACCGAACCCAGCCTCACCGCCTATATCACATGACCTTGTTGATGTCTCCCGCTCTCCCGCTCTCCCACTCTCCCGTCCTGCTCCCCCTCCCTTCACTGCTAGGCATATCCCTCATCATGCTCTCCGTCTATTCCACATTTTCTAGGACAACCCCCGTGGCCATCTTCTTCTTCGTGGACCTTCTTATGCCTCTTAGATTGGAGCCTCCCTCGACTAAGGTTCGCGCCAGCGTTCCAATGTTCAAGCCCACTCGCTTCTCCTTTACTGATTTGGACCTCTGCACCGGAGAACTTGAACCAGCGCAACTTCCTAGTCCGCCGTGGGCTAAGCCTTTAGGTCTGGTACAAGAGTACCACGGTTGAGGAGGCGGTGGTGGATCATGAGGAGGAGTATGAGAGGTGGGGGTGGTACGCTGCGAGCCAGAGCGGAATGCGGGTATGACATCTATTCAGATGTAGTTCTCCGCTCAGTCGCCTTGGCGTAGCGCGCCTCTCAGTGGGTGTTAGTCGATGGTCGGAGGAAATGCCATGGAGACGTATCTTTGATCGTAAGGATCCAGGGAGACGATTGGTGAGCTTTGCTTTACTATTCACAAGAACAATCTCTGACAAATCTAATCCAGCTCATCGGGCAACCTATTGGAGTGAGGTCGTGTATACCGTGTCCGTCCGCACCAACTTAGTCCAGCTGGACACCGCGTGTCGATGAGAGGTGGGATGCGAACTTATTCTTACATTGTGTTCATTGCTGCCATGAGATGTAGATCATCGTAAGGCTTCAGAGGACCACTGCAGCTTCGGCACTGGCCACCTTCCCATATGACCATCGAATAAGCTCATAGGCTGCCATTGCCATCGCACAGAATACACTCCATCGCCTACCTACCCCTTCCGCCAATTCGAACTTCAGTTCCAGCTGCTCTTCTTTCATCCTCACCAAAGACATCTCCTGGGCTGCCATGCGAAAGCTCCTTAACTTTCTCACAGACGGATGACGGATGGGTACGATGATGTTACCACCACGTTGATGCTGCTACAACTGGAGGAGTTGGTTAGTGACGTGACGAGGCTGAGGTGTGAGCTGGCATATCAATGTCATAGGCGAATCTTCTGCACTTCAGAGAACCTCGAAGTCCCTCACAGTCCCTCGCAATGCTCCAGTGCTCATGAGGGAGTCCTTCACGCGCCAACCTCGACCAAATTCGCTCTCATCTTATCCATCGTCTGCTCGGTTCCATCTACTTCACTCCTCTTTCTCCATCTGCTCGGGCTTCACCTGCATCTGCCCCGATCTTCTCCTCTTCCTTCTGCATCAACTGCAATTGAAACCTCTCTGCATCTCCATAAGATTCAAGAACGCCTGTTAATTCGCTCAATTGTCTGTGTTAGGATCGCTGGTCATTGGTCATTGGTCAGTCTGATGTTTGATTCTGGTCCACTGGGTGTGGGTGGCGGTGATGCGCGCAGAGACATGTGAGCTGGACGTGGTTGCAGTCGGTTACTGTATATGCTGCTGTGTGTGGTGTGTGGTGGTGTTCATGCAGGCTGTATGATTCCATCCAAACTGTGTGGGTGGTAAAGCTGAAGATACTGATGAATGTCATGTTTCTCGTTGCCCGTTGTGGTTTAGAGGAATAGACTTGATTTCTCTTTAGAATCGTTGAGGCCGTTTACTATGGTGATTTCCATCAAACACGACTTTGTAAAAGCAAACTTTACACCAATCAACAAGGACACATTTAGACGTACCGATGCTGCGCACATATAGCTTAGGATCTCCGTTGAAATTTTGAAGCTTTTCTCAGTATTATTCGATTTAAAGAACACCTGACACATTATTGGCTGTGGGTACGACGGCCAACTCAACAGTCGTTTTTAACTCGGGGCCCAGCCTGAGTACATACTTAACCTCGTTCACTGCCTTACCAGGCATATAAATGAAGTACATTGCAGTTAACGGTACGCTGCTATCTTAACTTAACGTCTTCACGTTTCTCTGTGACGCTTCCCCGTTGGCCACAGCTGCGGTTGTAGGCGATTCTGGTGCAGGTAAAGTATGAGCGATTCAATTACGACTCACTGTGGGCCCCGGCTGGAAACTGCATATCTCATTCCTGGGTTCTCTTACTTAGAGTCGGCTGCTGGTGGCTTATTCCTATGGGGTGCATACGGTGAGTTCATCTTTATCTTTGAATGTCTAATCTTCTCTTCACTAAAGATAACGTATCGTGTCATACTCAACTCCAACAGGCGAATAATGTTCATCCCGGTGAATTTTATCCAATTTATGCCCATTTTCCGAGTGGATGCTCATATACTATATTTGTCAAGCAATGAGTTGCTATGTTCACGATCGAGTAGTCGACCATCACGCTGTCTCCCTGCGACTATTCGACACATCCAGCGGTCCGAATCCCAACTACGACGGCCTTCGTATCTCAGCGTACTCACATACCGATGTGATCTTCATCTGTTTCTCGCTCGTCGATCCTGAAAGTTACGAAAGCGTCCGGACAAAGGTTCGGTCAAAATTCAAAATTTATCTTTTCTTGGCCGAATCGAAAAATAGTGGTACCCAGAGATCTCTCGTCATGCTCCAAGGGCCAAGATACTGCTCATAGGGACAAAGGTGGACTTGAGAGATGACCTAGAGGTCGTTGAAGATTTGGAAAATCGGTATGCTGCATACTCTAGAGTAGACGAATTTTCTCTGCGTTTACAGTGTTAATCGAATCCTCGTTATTCCGTAGGAATCTCAAACCAGTGACGTACCAACAAGGGCTGGCAATGTGCCGCGACATCTCTGCTGCAGGCTACTTTGAATGTTCAGCGTGTACAGGGGAAGGACTCGGCGTCGTTTTTGAGGAAGGGATGCGGATTGCTGGTGCGTCGGTGAGTGGGAGTGCCTATGTTGATGGATTGTCTTATTCATTCGTACCGCTTTACAGTCCCGCTCTTCTGTAGGAAAACGACGGTCGTGTATAGTATTCTGACTGGGCAGAAAGGTATGGATGGGGAAGAAGGGACTCTTAATGAAGAGGCGGCTGCGAGATAAATTACCAGGAAAATCAGGTGTGAATGGTTTATTGTTTACTCATGTACATCTGGTCCCGGCCCCAATTTGAAATCGATGGGAGGAAAGAGGAATTCAGAGAAGAAAGGTCAGACTGCGAATACGGCATGGTGGACTATAGTCCGAGATAAATGCAATTGATTCAATCTACAGGTATCTACGTACACTTGGATGCCGGAAGGACTGTCAAGATGCCTCTAATAACCTGTGCGCACAATGGCTAACAGAATAGTGCATCATTCCAAAAGGGCTGGCTGTCTTTCAGCGTCAAGGGGTAGCTTTGAGATCGCGTATGAAGAGAGGCGCGTCCATGACGTGACTGACGAAAAGGAATTGGACCTGTAGATGAGGAGGGCAGCGTTCATTGTCAGAATGCTGAATTAATTGCGGGAAAGTAAGAAACGATGCAAGCACCATCCATAAATACAGAAAATAGGTGGAGCGGGACAAAATAAGATGTTTCGAATAGGAAGGAGGAGTGACACGAAAAAGAAGATGAAAAGAACCAAAAAAGGCGGATGCAACGTGACTTACCAAGTGACGCTCGTTCCAGCAGCCGATTTGGCATTTCTACCGCCTAACCCTCCGCCCAGCTACTCGCCTCATCTGGTCTTGCTTGTCCAGAAGCTTGATACTGTCTGTAGGAAGGAGCATGGCCGTATGGTATCACAGCCCGTCCGAAATTCGTGAAGGGTAAGTAAGGCAACGTCAGCTGAGAAATGTAGTGAGTAAGACGCAACTTTGGAGAAGATATTGACAACTTACACGGTCCCATACCCTAGACTCTACATCTTCGATAGCAGCCCGCAAGGTCGAACTTTGGCCGGCTTGAAGAGGTAAGAAGATCACGTAAAATAGGCGTAAAATCTTTGCTTTCTATGATTGTATGAGCCCCCAGAATGTTATGGTAGCATACATCCATAAATGATAACGTACCAAGACGAGGTAAACATGAGAAAGCCAGACTTGAGTGGGATTCCCATCACGCAACAGTGTTGGAGTAAAAGTTCCCCATCTGAGCAAGCTGTGGAGCGTACGTGCGTGATTTGTCCGGTATCATCATTGGAGGCGAATTGTGTGGGACAAGAAACGAATGGAGGGAGGGAAGGTGGAAGGTCGTCGTCATCGTCGACCACGATGATGCAAGGCCGTACGAGTCACATGATGCCTAACACGTCCGAGCCAGGCGAGCTCGGGCCTCCCGACTCATGCCATCATACCCTCCGACTGCCACTGTCCCCGTCGGCCTCTGATCAACTTTAATCTACTCCAGCTCACAGGCCCAGCTCCTCGTCAAGCACGCACGTTCCGTGGACATCTTCTCCCACACCGACTGAGGACCACCGCAGAAAAACTGTGTCTGGCTATTTATAAATTACAGATCACCGATGGGCATTGGTCATACCGACGTCAAGAATCGTCATGATTATAAATACGCCCATCCATGTCTTCTAGGGAAGATTATCTTCCCTCCTCCTCCTCCTCCTCCTACCTTGATCAACATCTCTGAGCTCGCTCACAATGGCTCCTGTCACCAACGGACGTGTTCTCTTCAACTCTTACCCTGATGGTAAGTTCCACCTCCTTCATTCGTATTATCGCCGGGCCCTCCCTTCTTACCACCAAAATCGCTGCGTAGGTTATCCTGAACCCGGAAAGACGACAGTGTACGACACCACCGAGACCATAGACCTCGATACTGTCCCTCTCAACGGCGGATTCTTGCTCAAAACGCTCGAGCTTTCTATTGACCCGTATATGAGGGGCCGTATGGTCCGCCCGGACACTCCCTCGTATTCCCCTCCATGGGCGATCGGCCAAGTGTGATTCATTACCATTTGGGCTTTTCATATGAAAAAAGGGTCCTGATAGTAACCCTTTTTTCCCAGTATTCCCAGCAACGGTGTGGGTGTTGTTCTGCGGTCTGAAAATCCAGAAGCGAAAGTCGGAGACCACATTTCCGGTTTCCTGGGTAAGCTCGCGATCCTCTTCGTACATTATACAATCGGACCGACATTCACTTTTCCCCCTTTTCGATTCTATTCTACTCTAGAGCACAAGCAGTACGCTGTGATAAAGACCCTTGAAGGTCTTCGAATTCTAGACAATCCCAACAAGTTACCATGGACGGCCTTCCTCGGTGTTCTCGGCATGCCTGGTCCGTTCCTCTCTTCCTGCTGATCGATCTTCGTCATTAATCATAGCATTTTCTTAGGCAAGACGGCTTTTATGGCATGGCGTGAATACTCCTCAGCGAAGAAGGTGCGTCCTATACCAAAAAACCCAACTTACAAGACATCCTTTACTCACTGAAAATGCCCACAAATACCAGGGCGAAACGGTCTTTGTCTCAACCGGCGCTGGTCCAGTCGGCTCGTAAGATATATTCATCATCACCCAAATATTCCTGAAAGTTAAATAAACCACTTCATCTCAGCCTCGTCATCCAACTCGCCAAAATAGACGGCTTAAAAGTCATCGCCTCCGCTGGTTCAGACGAGAAAGTCCAATTCATGAAAGACATCGGCGCGGATGTCGCTTTTAACTATAAAACGAGCAAAACAGAGGAAGTGTTGGCGAAGGAAGGCCCTATTGATATGTAAGCTTTTCTTTTCCACCGCTCGTTGAATGACTAAGTTGAACGTGACCCTTCTTTACTTACAAGTTACTGGGATAATGTGGGTGGCGAAACACTGGAAGCAGCGATCGACGCTGCGAAGCTCAACGCACGTTTCATTGTACGTTTGTTATTTTCAGTAGGAAAGATCTTTTCCGATCATCTCATCTCTAGGAATGCGGTATGATATCCGCTTATAACACCGGCTACACCTTCCCAATCCGAGTAAGTCCCTCCCTCCCCCTCTCCTCCTCCTCTCCCCCTCTTCCACCCTCATCTAACCCCCCCTCTCTCCCCCTCTCCTCACCTAGAACTTCTTCCAAATCATCGCGAAATCGCTCTCCTTCCACGGCTTCATCATCGGCCGTCTCACCGCCAAATGGGATTCGGAATTCTACAAGACGATTACCCCTCTCGTTGAAGGTGGACAGATCAAGTTTAAAGAACATATTTATGAGGGGTTGGAGCGGGATGGGGAGGGGATTTTGGCGGTGCAGAGGGGGTGGAATAGGGGAAAGGCGGTTGTGCATGTTGCGGATGAGTGAGTGGATGGGTGGAGGAATGGATGGATGGACGGATGGATGGACGGTTGCGTTGAAGTTGACGAACTCGTGTTGAGTGGTTGGGGTACTTATTAGAGGGCAGTTTGCGTACAATGCACTTGTCTCTCTTTCCTTCCTTAGTCGACGCACCATTGTGCTTACTTGCTACTTCTTCGGCTCTTGCTCTGACCCTGTGGTTAAGTATTGAAATATTGAACCTTGGTCCTCACATACAGCCGCATATCCAAGTTCTTCTGTTTAATTATGCTACTTATCAAACATTCGCTAGTACTTCGCAGGCGGGTATAGACAGGTTACATTTCGTAAACTAAATTACAAAAGGAAGGGTGAATAAGTGTATGATCTGCAGACAGGAATTCTCGTGAGGGTCAGAAATAGAAGGTCGGTCCACGATGTCATTAATTATATTATGTGCTGGATCTATGATCCCACCAGACGAATAGGGATAAAGTTCGGCATACCATTATTCTTCAAAGCGGTGAAATATTTAACTGGGAACTCAGCATTCCACATCTGTCCATTATCTTGGTTGAAAGAGTGAAAAAAATCGATCCGGCTTTGAACAACATGTAAATCGAGGCTAAAGGAGTTGGTATGGTCAAGGAACACGTGAAGAACATGACTCAAAGTTACGATGGATAGTGCTTGCGCTGAAGAGCCCCCTGGTTGAGGGTGGGTACTGAGGTTTGTCAGTTAAAAGTTTCAATCGACTCTCAAAGTAAAGATACGTCATTCGTGAGCTTGGAGAAATCAGCGTTGATAAAGTTCGCGCGGTAACTCAAAGTTTTGATGTTAACTTAACTGTGTGGCAGTCCCTACTATATATGAGAGTGAGAGTGAGTAACCGAGTTGAGCAGTTTCGGTTGACTCTTACGGTGAAACGGTGGCGTTGTGGCCCTGATAATCCTCGCCAGTGGGGTTTACACGGTAAGAATGATTCAAGGGAGAGAGTTCAGCCCGTGGATAGGGCATAGCGCGTTATTTTCTGAGATAAATCCGACCAATCAAAGCAGAAGATGTACCTCTTATACCTAACGCCAAAAACGGTCCTGGGTCCTGCGCACATAGGTAAACAGTGAAAGGCGTCATTCGAAATGGGCCGGCAATCCTTCTGTATCAAGGAGCGGCCTTGGGATGGCTTGTAAGGAAAGGTGCGTCCAGGATGTGATCAGAGAAGGGATCAAAGCTGTGAATAAGAATGTTAGCTATACCAAAACGAAGCACAAAAAATGGAAACAATCAAGTCAATGAATGCAGGAAAAAAGATAGCATGGGAACAGAACGAGGCATGGGACGTCGTCGAGGAGAAGAAGCGACGCAAAAGTAGGAATATATGATAGCAGGAGCTATGTCGCGGAGTAAAAATATGACTTACCAAATGATGTTTGATCCCGAAATTGACCTAGTATTTCTACCGCCTTACCCTTCGTTCATTGAGTCACCTCATCCAGCCTTGATCATCAGCGAGCTCGTAATGTTTGGTAGGAATGGACATAGGCGCGTGTATCCCTACCCATTCGAAGTTCGTGGAAGATGAGGATGGATGTAATCAGCTCTGCATGGAAACTTTATGAACATAGGACAATTCGGCATGATATCCATAGCTTACAAGGTCCCATACCTCAGATTCCGCGTTTGTAGCCGCCACTGCTTGAAAACCGAACTTCGCCTGCTTGAAGAGTCGCATAAAATGCTGACATCTGCTTTGCTTGCGGTCATAGTACGAATATCCTTGGTTCAAGTAACAGTCTGAGTAGCATATATGCGAGCATAATAACGTACCAAGGTGATGTAAATACAGGCAACATTGACAGCGGTGTCGGAGCAGAAATCGGTCTCTGAGCAGAGTGAAAGCGTATCAAATGGGACTCAGGCAATGAGGTTCACTGGCACCATCGCTGAACGCCATTTACAAGCATGAGAAGCGGATGGGAAGGACATGAAGTTGGAAAGTGGTGGTCGTCGTGGCCAACGATCAGCAGAGGCCCCAACAATTCTCATGAACGCCAGCCTGTCGAAAGCGGGCCATTCTCGATCTAATCTACCCGACGTCATAGAGTGCACTGCTTATCAAGACAGCCACCGATATGTTCGAAAAAGTTGTCAGCAATCTTCCTTCATCCTCCTTCTACCGTAAATCTTTGTCGACTGGGTTCTAATGGCTCCTGTCGCTAACGGACGCGTTCTGTTTAACTCTTATCCAACTGGTACGTGGAATCCTTTGATCCAACGCTTGACATCTATCTCTTTGACCGAGCTACTTCAATACAGGTTACCCTGAGCCTGGAAAGACAGCAGTGTACGACACGACAGAAACGATAGACCTTGATACTGTCTCTCTCAATGGCGGATTCTTGCTCAAAACCCTTGACATTTCCATCGACCCATACTTGAGAGGTCGCATGGTGCAACCCACAACGTCCTCGTACTCTTCTTCTTGGGAGATTGGACAAGTGTGAGTCGGTCTACTTTTACCTCTATCCGAAATATGTGAATATGTAACTGATAAGCATGCTTCAGTATTAATAGCCACGCTGTCGGCATCGTACTGCGCTCTGAAAATTCCGACGTGAAAGTCGGCGATCATATTGTTGGAATGCTTGGTACGGTTACCGATTCCGATAATCTGACATCTTTTCTCAACTCTTTAATTTCAGAGCATAAGCAATATTCCGTAATAAAGAGCCTTGAAGGGTTACGCGTTATCGACAATCCCAGCAAGTTGCCGTGGTCAGCTTTCGTTGGCGTCCTCGGTATGCCTGGTACGTTACCCTCTTTATAATCGCTGCTGTCTATTCAACATTAGATGTTCTAGGCCAGACGGCTTTCATGGCGTGGCGCGAGTACTCCTCGGCGAAGAAGGTACATCTTTGACATGAATTGATGAATGTAATTGCTGACGACCACTAATGTCAGGGCGAAACCGTCTTCGTATCAACTGGTGCAGGATCTGTTGGCTCGTACGAGATTTAAATCTGTTATCAAGCTTGCGATCTGATATTTATCTTAGCCTCGTCATCCAACTTGCCAAGCTGGACGGCTTGAAAGTCATCGCCTCTGCGGGTTCCGATGAGAAGGTCCAATTCATGAAGGAGGTCGGCGCGGACGTCGCTTTTAACTACAAAACGACCAAAACCGAAGAAGTACTGGTGAAAGAAGGCCCTATTGACATGTTAGCTTTTTTTTCCTCTGCTCATTGAGTGACTGAGTTGAACGCGACCCTTCCTTACTTACAAGTTACTGGGATAACGTTGGTGGTGAAACGCTGGAAGCAGCGATCGACGCTGCGAAGCTCAACGCACGTTTCATTGTACGCTGCTGGTTTCATTAAGAAAATATTTTCTGATTCATCTCATCTGTAGGAATGCGGCATGATATCCGCCTACAACACTGGCTACAGCTTCCCTATCCGAGTAAGCCTTCCCATTCCTCAGCCTTATCCCATTCCCATAACTAATCTCTCTTCTTTTTTTCCCTCCTGCTAGAATTTCTTCCAAATTATCGGCAAATCGCTCACATTCCACGGCTTCGTCATCGGACGCCTCGTCGCTAAGTGGGGGGCAGAATTCTACAAAACGATTCCTCCTCTCGTTGCTTCTGGGCAGATCAAGTTTAAAGAACACATTTACAAAGGGTTGGAGGCGGACGGGGATGTGCTTTTGGCGGTGCAAAAGGGGACGAATAATGGGAAGGCGATTGTTCATGTTGCGGATGAGTGATTTGAATTAGGAATTGGGTTAGATGCGTTCGTTGGTGGTTTGGATGAATAGAATCCTGTGTTGATTGCGATGAATCCACATCGAGCGACTTGATTCTAATTACTAGGCATTGGTCAACTACAACGCTTGCCAGATCGTTCAATTTACGCGATAATTAAAAGACAACTCGAAGATAGTCAACCAACATCCCAATCAGGGCAATACATCCTAAAGTGCCATTTGACTGGGTATTATTGCTATAATCAGTACAATCCTGGGTATCCATGGCTATTTGTACCTACTCTACAAGTTACTGCTTACTCTGATGAAATAATGATTCCATCTTTCCTCGCCAACTCTTGGAAACCGACATTACCTCGCAAGGCATTCGGACCTTCCACTCAACTCAGCTATGCACAGTTCCACCTCCAAGTGCTCAAACACCAACGAATCCAAATATATTCCTAATCATCTCCATTCCCCATTAATATACGGAAAATGCTTGCTAGGAAAATATGATGGAAAGCGGAACTTGAGAATAAGGATAAGGTTCGTCAGTAATGGTAATGCCGATTGCTGAGCATCGAATTTGAAACATCGGTTTAAGAATTCTGTTATCCAGGAAAGGGGGTGGAGAAGCAATCGATGAGGATGGTGGAGTCGAATAAGGTCACACTGAAATTGGCGTCGATGGTTAGGGATTGGAGGGATTGGAGATGGCCTAGAGGCGATCCGGTTACATTCAGACTGATAGGGCGGTAGTGGCATAGGAGATATCCACGTCGGTCATACACAATGTTGGCTGATCATGACGAAAGAGCAGTTGGGTTAGAGGGCTCGTTAGCCTGAAGGACATCACCAGTGGTCTCTGAGCTAATGAGCATGAAGATTGCTGAGGGTAAGTCAGTACTGTTCTTTACCGCATAAGAGCTAAACTTATATAGCACGCCAATAGTACGCGACCGGCTCTCTTCATGCTCGAATTTACAACAACACGCGCCGCCACTGAGATTTTTCTCGTAAGTAAGTTTGCCATCGCATTTCTCCATTAACATGATACCCTATGCTCAAGTCACAGTATGGAGGCGAACCAGGCTTTACTCATGAAGACTACACTAAACTAACAACTTGACATGCACCTCGATTCATTAGAATGTCGATGTATATCATTCACAATATCGATAATGAGCCGGTAAAATGGTACATATCGCACGTTCTCCTTTTCATATCTTAGATTTAGATTGAATACAAATTATTATAGGGTACACACATGTAGCGTAACAGAAGATCAGCGTTTTCAACTTGCACAATAGTCGAATTTCCAACTCGACCCTTGAGCTCCAGCCGCCCCCACGCTCCGACCTGAACTTCTTCACTGTAACGGCCTTGGACTATACTTTCCAACTCCCAGTCTGCTTCTTAGCAAACGATATCCATAAAATCGTACTATTCTATTCCGTTGACTTTGATCACTTGAATCATCCCTAACTTGTCAGTCAAATTCGTTCGATGGCGGAAATGATAGTTGATAGACAGTATGCGATATTTCAGTCGGGACTACAGTATACAGCATATATCCATCAATTCGAGCCTTCAAATTATCAGATCCACTTTCATTTTACTCACTTAGTGGCCTACGATACGAAAGTCGAGGAAGGGCAGAGAGGGTTCGGTCGATGAGTTGGGTTGAGTTGAATTGGTTATATCAGGGTTTTTAAATATACAAAATATATGCAGCTAGAAATACACAAAAGATGGGACGAAAGAAACTTGTGAATAAAAAGTACGACAAAATGCGAGAGGTCAACCAAATATTGATATTGAAAGAGATGGGAATAATAAATGATGGAACAAAGCTTAAGAGAGATAGATGATATTAGAAGTGATAAAGGTCATGAGTGAGTCGTTACAAGTCGTCAGGATAATCAAAGTTAAAAGAAGGAAAAGAAAAGGGACAAGGGGAAGAGACGTGCAAGTACAACGGCGAGACAGGAAAGAAGGACGGACGAATGGCGATGGATGATCGATGATTGGCGATAGAGCGTTGACGTTGAAGCTCATATCCGATCCGATTCAAGAAAAGAATATCCCAAGCCACTAGGGAACCAGATAGGTAGCGTATCATGGGGTGTACGTGGATCTGGCATGTGTTTTCTCAGCCATATCTATATCCACGCCGGATTCTGGATTCTGGAAGCTGGAGATTGGACGCTGGAATAACGACACCCTTCCAGCGCGCGCGAATGAAACCCTAAGAGTCCACCCAAAATCCACCCAATTCAAATCCGACCATCTCATCCTCACGACAAAACCTTATACACCAACATAATAAACACCACGATGCTCACCAACCGGCTCGCGGCGCCCCATGACGAAGTGGGAGCGGAAAAGAGCGTCGTGCTGAGATTGGGATTTAGATTACTCCCCGCGCCGATGCCTATCTGGAGGGACGTTTTATGTGATGGACTTGGTTCATCCTCACCGGAGCTGAAGGTGTCAATGGATGCAGCTGTTGAGAGTGTTGGGGACGAGGTGGTGGATGATGATGTCGGGTCGGTGGTGAGTACAGGCACCGTGGCTGAAGGTAGTTGGGAATAAGAGTGGGAATGAGGAAGACGCGGGGGTGAAGATCCGGGGAAAGAAGGTCCATCATGATGATCCCGTGAGGAAGGCGAAGAAGCGTAAGAAGCGTTCTTCTTCTTCTTACTCTGATCTTGGCTCTGACTCTGCGAACCTTCGGGGCTAGAACGGGGTGAAGATGAACGCGAGGAAGGACTGGGCTTGGAATTGGGAGTAGTGAGGGGGGCAGCTGACGGGTGTTTCAATGAGGGAGTCGCGAGGGAGAGTGTGCCCCCTTCAAGCGAGCACGCGTTTTCGCAGTTCGGGCACCGTCCTTCCGCGTTGGGACCGTGAAGCCACTGGGGTGTTGTTAGCGTTAGCATTGAAGAGGGAGGAAAGAGAAGTTATATGGGTGACGGGACGTACATCCGCGAGATGTTCGGTGCAGAATATCTTTCCGCAGCATAGCGTTCTGCACGGCACAACTGCGTACTCAAAGCTATTACATGAAGAAATTTGTGATTTTGGTAAGGAAGGATCGAAAACTATAACAACAACAACCTTACCAAATCCCACAATCGCGATCCACATCCACATCCACATCCACATCCCTCCTCACCACCTTCGCGCGCTCACGCTCTCTATCCAAAGATGACAAGGAACGCCAAGACGCACGTCGCGCTGGCACCCTCGGAACAGCGATCCCCGCCGCGGCCCATTGCTGCACGAAAGCCTGGTCTTTGACGAGATGGGGTGTTCCAGGCATGGGCGATTCGGTGCCTAGGTCCATGTAGTATTCTGAGCCTGTGGTGTCCTCTGCGATGCTGTCTAGAATGAGAGGAGGGGTGCGGTGGGTCGAGTTGGAGAGTGTGCATCCATGGCGTAGATGTCGTTTAGAGGTCAAGGTCGAGGATTTCGGGGAAAATACGCAGATCCGGAAGACATTTCATGAGCCTTTGACAACGCAGAAAGAAGGAGAGACTAAGTACCGGCGGATGAGCCTCCCTCCCACCATTCCTCTATTTGACTGTGAGTCGATGATTTGAGACTTGAATTAGACCTATTTCGCGGTCGTAAGGCCATAGCGAGTCCGGTGAAGACAATAGAATGAGAGAGAGAGAACAAAAAAAAGTGGGAGTCAAGACCCAGTGTCAGATTCGAATGCGGGGTAAGTAAAGCAGAATCACGTGGATATACGCGTTTTCTCTCGGCTCAGAGTCAGACTCTTTTCACCCAACTCAGCCCTAACAGCAACATATTGATCCCCGACCTAGATGTAGCCCGCTCCCTCACCATCCTCTGAAAAACTTGGCCTGCACCTCCACTCCGGTCCCAACGGTTCAGGTCGCTCGAGCCATGGAATGAAGTACCCGCTGCTTCGACTGACGTTATTCCCGTCTTCCAAGCCTTCGACTTCGGCGCCGCTAGTGCCGTTGAGGAGGCGGAGGAGGACATGGAGGTGGATGTGACGATCTTGGGGCCTGAGGATGTGCTGTCATCTTCCGTCTGCGTCACTGTGCCAAGAGAGGATGAGATCGTTGTCTTCGCTACTGCGTCAGTTGGTATGATTTTTTGCTTGAGATTGAACTGAATGCCAACTTACAGATGGATTGCAACCTCAAAGTTTCGAAGCTCGCTTTATATCATACATCAACCTCGTTTCAAGATTTTCATCACAACCTCGACATGGGTTTCCCCTCACGTATCCTCACCTTCAAGTTCACCATCTCCAGTTCATCAACCACAATATACACACCCTCGTCGCTTCCAAGACGCTGGGTGTAAGACGTATCCTGCTCATCTCACCCACCCTCTCCCGCTCTTGGTGACAATCTCAATCTCCCCGGCCAAGTCTTCGTCAACAATGATATTGGGTTTGGCAAGGACGAAGATTAGATTAGTACGATGGGTAGCACAGTATCGATTTACCACAATTTCTGATCAGATAATTGTAATAAATCGTACGCTTAGCAAAACTGCCTTGGCATGACGGTAGAAAAGGAATAAGGGAGAAGTAATTAGTGACTAGTGACTGACCCATCTATGTCCAATCAAACTCAACGACCCTCTCTTTCACCCATTTGATTTCCTCCGTCGTCCAGCGCGGCTCACATTTATCAAACGCAAGCGTCAGGATTGCCGGTGCATCGTAATCTTGCGTCTTCCAATCCGGATCATCATAATTGACCCTCCGATTCCGAGTTTCGATCATTTTCTTCACCACACCAAACGAAGGTGACGGGCATCTTTCAAGTATGAGCTTCTGCATACTCGAACACATCACCGCACCCGTCCCATCCTCAGCCTCTGCCTCAGTTGTCGTGGAAAATGCCTCAATGAGGAGGTCGAAGGGTGTTTGGGAATTCGTCAGACATAGGATGTAGCCCTCCCATCCAGAAAGAAGCGGTATCATATCTGCATGAGGAGCTTGGCCAGGCGAGGCTGATCTAGCGTAGGCGTCGAAATCGTCCGAAAATGGCGGCGGAGAGAGTTCCAGAGAGTCGGTACCGTAGCCGTGGAATATGAGGACAGGGACGTTGGTATCGATGTGTTGAAAGATATCGGATTGGATGCCGAAACAGTGTTGGAATTTGAGGATCATCAGTTCGGGAAGGTGGGTGAGGCGGAACAGTTCCGAGATGCCACTGGGCTGGAGGCTTTTCAGGGAGAGATAATTCAGGTTTTCGAGAGTGTACGAGTCGGCTTCGAGGGCTTTTGTATCGATTTTGAAGGGTAAGCGGGAGAGTGAGAGTGAGACGAGGGTGCGATTCATTTTGGTGGAAATATGGGCTAGAGTGGCGCTAAGTGGAAGACGGAGGTGTTCGTACCTGAACCCTTCAATGTGAAGGTGTCGCAGTTGCTGTTGATATGTAAACCAAGGAGGAGGGTTGTTTAATGCTTGAAGAAAAGTTCGGCCGTCGATGGTCATGGTCTGTAAATGTGGATGAGAATGCACGACAGAGTCTGTCTGCACTTGATCCACTTCCGTCTCCATATCCCAGTCATCCAAGTTACCGATAATTGGCAGCATGTACAGTGAGCGCAATAGAGTCGCACGATCGGAGATGAAATCAAGTGTCGGCAACGAGGAATGCATGAAGACTTCAATGTGAAAACTACGGCAACGCTCCATGTGAGGCTGCAAGAGCTGAATAAAAGCACTGAGCGTTTCCTTTTCGCCCATACGATTGGGAGACCAGCGCCCTCCAGGATTTTTGTTCAAAATGAACACATCGATTGGTAAGCCACACGACCACTCAATATACCTTTGAGCCTGTTCGACGGGAGTAGAATCCGCACCAATGAAGAGCACTAGGCGGGTCCAGTACTCAGGAGACGATGATAAAACTGCTTCCCAAGTAGGGCTAACAGCTGCTAAAGCATATGGAAAAAGATTGGGCATTGCAGCAGTGTAGAAGATGTTTGGCTGGATAGTGACAAACGTAGATACTTCCCGTCGGTCTTCTGCGATTGCTCGTTCTGTATCGGCATTTGGAGATCTTGTTCATTGACGTTGTCAGTTTCAGGATAAGAAAGAAATCGTTCGAAAAAACTCGAGGGGTGGGAACGCCTTGTGGTCCTCGTAAACCCGGCGGAAGATATCGGCCAGAAGTTCCGGTGGGATAGTTTCGATAGGAGCAGACGGAGGGAGTGATGTTCATGTTGGTAGAGTACCTTGATTGTACATGGTAAGCAGATATCGAGGTCAAATCAATGTCGACCCGCACCTGGAGAGCATATTAAGGCAGTTTTCGAGCTGTAAAGCAGTTGGGTTGAGAGAAACACTGAAATAGAGACCACCGAAGACGCCCGAGGGTAAAGGTCATGATAAGTAAGCACAGCTAAATAATTGGACTTCTAATTTCGATGCGAGAATTGATGGTTCCTTAGTCACTTAACCCTAATATTAAAACATGAAAGTTTACATATGACGGTTTGAGCATACCTGCCTTTAAATATAAGGTGATACTTGGGGCTGGAACGAAGGATAGAAGGACTATATACCCATGCAGAAAAGTCATAATCATTTCAGTTACAAAGACAACAAGGAGA
The DNA here is from genome assembly GCA_015501075.1 of Gymnopilus junonius. Classification (NCBI taxonomy): domain Eukaryota; kingdom Fungi; phylum Basidiomycota; class Agaricomycetes; order Agaricales; family Galerinaceae; genus Gymnopilus; species Gymnopilus junonius. The sequence goes on along the minus strand of JADNYJ010000071.1, from coordinate 6,659 downwards.
ATTCCACCACACATAAAGGCATGGAGGATCGTGAATCAGAGATTGTAGTGATATCCCCAGATAGACAGCACAAATTGTAAGTAGTGTCGATGACCGATATTTCAAACTCAAGGAATACACAAGACGACGACAAGCATGAGAGTAACCCAGTAGCTCCACCGCGGTCGTTGATGGCCCAAGTCGCCATAAAAAATGCCCCAATTCTTTCCAGTGACTTCAAAAATTCTGGGTGTTGCTGTGCTGGCATGGAATGCGATTGTCAAACCCACTTTGTTCGGTCTGGACTGACGCGACCTCGACAACTACAATCCGCGGACTCCAAATACGGAAAGATTAATCGCCTGCTATTCTAGGTAATTGTAGCGTTCCGTCAACACTTGAAGCACACACCACCGTAAATAAAGAATCTGTGGTCCTATGTCTATCACATTTCGCCCCACTACACCGATAGTGAGTTAAGAACTTGACGTGTTGTCCGTCAATGCTTTATCTCTAGAAATCTTCAATGTAAATCAAGGATAATAGGAGTGTAGAAATAAATGTGCACCATAGAAAGGACGAGAGACAACCATAAGCCATTTTTCAGAGGAAGACCATGCTGGCTCTGGGAAGCGGAAGTTGGGTGATAGGGAGCAAGGCGAAAGCGTCGGGAGTTCGGACTCGGCAGACTCGGCAGCATCACAAGATCACGTGTGGCAAAAGCATTGCTGGGACATCCGGACCCAGCTCTATTTTTAGTGCATACGCTTTCTCCTTCCAAGTCGACGCCTCCTTCATCTTTCCTATACACCTCGGCTTGTATATCCCAAGTCTCTCCCGCCAACATCGTCCGACTGCATGTTTCTGCATTTATTCTCGTATTTTGGCAGAATTTCTCGTATGTCAACCTCCTAAGTTCGTGGACTGGTGGGGCTTTGTTCCTATACTGTAACTGGTAAGAACTTATTGTTCTCTAATATAGGGTTTCTATTTACGATAAAAGTTGCTGCTCTAGGATTAGATTCAATTGTCCAATCTTTCCTCCTGCGATCGATCGATTTCAATCGATTTCTCCCCCTTCTGTACTTCTCTCCTGTCCAAACTCTATATACACGATCCGATCTACGCCCACGCCAGATTTGCGCCATCATGACCACACGCAACCCACTCGACACTGTTTCCCGCAACGTCCTCATCTTCCCCGCCAATGAAGACTCACACCGCTTCGCTCTCATGGAGTTCAGCCAAGAAGGTGCCAACCACCCACACGGGTACTCCTCCACCACCGCCCTCAACCTCCACGCCTCCTACGGCAAATGCATCAACGATACGCGAGTCAACCCCATCGTCGTGTCAAACCAACTCGAGCGATCTCTGAACGGAACGTACATCGTTTATTTCAACATCAACGTCCGGCTCCCCATCAACCGATCCGTCGCGCGCGTGGTTGGTGTCGATCCGAAGCATCCTGGTCCGAAGCCGTTCTATAGAGGCGATCTGTTTGTGGTGAAGAAGAGGGATTGGCCGGGGCCGCCGGTGAATATTGGAGGTGCGAGTCATCGGATCTGGCTCGATTGTCCGACGGGGATGTTGGAGATTGTCAAGAAGTTCCTCAAGGATAATGTGGTCAATCGGATGGCGACATTGATTGAGGATGAGAAGATGGTTAGGAAGATTCGGGGTGAGTTGACTGATAGTTTCTTTTAGAGTAGTCTATCACTCATATTTTTATAGAGGAGGCTGCGAAGGATCCACTGGACCCGTATACCAATCCGCTGTCACTGCAGAACTGGAAATATCCGTACAAAGGTTCCCATACCAACTCCCCCTTCCATCTTGGAAGATAGACTGACATATTTTTACGACGTATTGGATAGAACGGATCGCACTATTACCAATCTAGAGAAATACAGTACGTCCTTTCCTTCAGTATCTCTCTGATTGTTAATAGGACATATCTTCCATAGGAAATAAACAGATCGTGCGGGAAGCCAACCGGGATAGCTGTACGACATGCGGGATAGACGATCAATCAGATCTGAAAGTCTGCGCGGGATGTAAGGCAGTGAAATACTGCTCTCGGGAGTGCCAGAAGACGGACTGGAAGAATCACAAAAGTCAGTGCACCCAGGGGCGTGCTTGAGTATCGATTTCAAGTAATTTTTAATATGACATCTTCTCAACGGGAAAACTGAAACGAAAAATGAGCACGGACATCATGATCATGCTGACCCATGTGCTGTATACATAATACAGCAATAATAAATAAACAGTACATCCCGACTGTATCCCTTTGACCACTTGAGATTGATACAAGTTCTTAATTACGCATTCTGCATCTTATTCTAATTGAACACGAAAAAAGAAAATAGTCAACGGCAGTCCTTATACCGAGAGAAAAGAATATACTCACCTTAACCATCCCACTTGCATCCCACTCAGCCTCATCAACAGCCGTAACCATGAACCCATCCGATCCCTGCCGCGTCGCCACCCCTCCTATTCCCCCTTTACTATCCACCACATCCGCAGTAGTAGTGGTGGTGGTGGTGGTAGTCATCCCACCGAACTTTCGCCTTGGAATCCGGATATCAGACGAAATCGTCCCAAACTCATCTTGCTTTCCACCTTTTCTGGACGGACTGAGGAGGGGGACGCGTGAGTTGAGGAAGGCCATCATGGAGGTGGAGTAGATCTTTGCGAGGATGCCAGAGCTGGTTTGGAGGTAGGCGACTGTTGGTTTTGGTGAGGTGGTGGATGAGGAGGCAACTGTTGGTCTTGGGGAGGTGGTGGAGGTGGTGGTGATGGTGATGGTTGATGAGGAGGCAGGGAGGAGGGATAGAGTGAGGTTGATGATGGTGATGGTTACTAGAAGGAAGAGCGAAGAGCGGGCCGTGAGTTTCTGGGAGTGTTGAGCGCTAGCAATGCTGTAAGCTGACTGACCCATTAATGTTCCGGTTTCAGTGGTCAGTTGGATGAGGTTCTTGATGATCCTACGTGCGACGTTCCATTGTGTGGTGGGACGCGATAGCTAAGGAGGGTTACCGATGAGAAATAGCAGGGAAATTGAAGGGATTTACGAACATATGAGATAATCATAGCACCCGCTATGAGAATATCACACACAAGCGATGCTCCATTCCATAACTATCAAACAGAATAAGGGAATAACGAGAAATTGGAAGGGAGTTCGTTACTCAAAACGTTAACGGTGAAGAAATGGAAGGCCGGACGTACTCCAGTCGCGATATAGAACTTGCGCCCAAAGAGGTTCGTCAGCAAATGTGCTTGATGTGCGATGATCCCCGTCGCTATCCCTCCTCCGAGTTGGGTCAGGGCGAGCTGGTAAGAGATGCGAAGAAGTTAAAATTCTGGTACTTATAAGGAGAAATAGAGCTGACCCACAAGGGAGATACAGTAGGGCAGTATGCGCGAGCTTGGGCGCGCAGTGCGGATGTGATTGGCGTAGAAAAGCTGGACGACGAAAACAACTATAGGACGGCGGAATTAGTCCGGTCAAGTTGATTTCGTCAAATGAAGTCAAATTGAATTCCAAAAAACAAACGAATGAAGGAAGTTGGAGGGAATGTAACAAAACCGAATGGAATCGAGGGAATAGAGGCAACCAACGTAATCGGAACAAAGATTAAAGGAAGAAACAATGAAATAAAAAGCCCAAACGCACTCAACGAACTCAACGAACCCGAGAACCACATCGTTTCCTCATTCTCCACTGCATCAACTTGTCCGTACCCCAGTCCGAAAGCGCGGAAATCGGATTCGGTGATGAGGAAGGTCTGAGCGACTTGTGCTAGGTGGTAATATATACGAGAGCTTTGAGGCCTCGCGAGTCATATGGAAATTCGATGAAAAGAGATCTGGTGGAGAAAGGGAGGGATGTTAGCATGTTAGCGTGCTAAGGAGGGGGAGGTATGGGGGGTATGGAGGGTGGATAAGGAAAGAGGGAGAGGGACGTACAAACTTGAGTTGTGAGCGTCCCGAAAAGGCCCCAGTGGAGGAGGTAGCTGACGACCTCGGGTTGCGTTCACGGTCAGTCACGAAGGAGCGCTTCATCCAAACTTTATTGACCCCTTACTCAAGGTCCCACACTACAAGTGCGTAGAATGGATAAAGTGAGAACAAGTCAGCGTCAAATACAAATACACTTACGTTCTGACAATATCCGGAGGAATGAATGGGAAGGACATGGTCGATAAGCGAGGATGGAGAGACCAACTGTGAACAGGGGCCAGCCACTCCCGTTGTTATGGGTTTAAGGCTTGAATCAAATGTGATACTTCCTGTTTCGCCATCATAGAATACTGATCCTGGTGTTGATTGTGGAATGCATGTTAATCAGGTGCGCGGAGGGTTCGAATTCTTTTGAGCGGACGTACGTGTAGTGAAACCGTAGAGCCGGAATATCTTACTTGGAGACGGAGCTTGCTGCCCATCTGAGGGCTTTCAGACCGTATGAGATTGTGACCTCTCAATTCCGATCAGATTCGGATGCTTCGAGAGTTTGAGTTTGCATGTTTCTAGGGAAAGAGATATTCTTAGAAGGACATCATGCCGAACTTGAAAACTTACCTGTTTGTACCGCCATTTCAGGGACCCATTGTCCCAATGATAATGAACACGAGAGCGCCCAGTAAAGACTCGAGTATCTCGGCAGCTGAATGGAGAAACGCACCAGAGCAGGGCACGGAACTCAACCTCGACACAACTTACATACAGCAGATACCCCTGGTTGAGCGATGGAAATATAAAACCCCGCGGCGCATGTATGTGTCAGATAAAGATAGGAAAGACGACGGGAGGTGACAACTGGTGAGGAATTGGAAGTTGAAGAAAGCATCAAGCGTCTAAACTTGGATCGCAGTGTAACCCGACAGGTGGAAACAAGATGACGCAAGAGAGGGAATATGGGAAAGTAGAGACAGTTTAGTATGTCCTGGGAGGCGATATGAAGGAAATTAGAGTGTAGCAGGTAACAACCGCTCTTCCGTGATGAAGTGAAAAGGTCGAGCGACAAGGAGCTGGGAATCAAGGTTGCCGAGTTACGCCGGTGCTGCCAGGTAGAGGCCCATGCCACATATAGCCAAATACGAGCTCATCGTCATCAACGATGGGCATGCTGGTCCTCTAAGCCTCCGACGTCAGCGCTTTCCTCCTCTGTTCTGGCAACCCGCTGACCTACTGCCAACACATTCTCCTCCTCGATCGATACTGTGGCCCACAAAACTTCCCACCAACATGTAGGACCCTTGTCGACTTCAGACGCGATAGTCCGCAGGAATCGAGAGGAGACAAAGGTGCGCTCTATTGCTAATATTCAATATCTATTCACTTACACGTTGCTGACCTGGATATCTTTACAGGCGTGCTAAGCTTGCCTCGGGAGTTCCGACCCCCACTCGAATACGATGCTCGAAAATGTGACACGGAGGAGGAGTACAGCTGGAACTGGGGAAGACAGCCACTCCTGCTGCCCACTTGGACGCCTATGTCGTGGATCGATAGCTATGTGCGCTGACTATTGTCCTGCTTCCGTGATTTAAGTCTAACCACCGTTTCCATCAGCTTCTCAACTTGACGTCGAGTTAATTAGGGATGGATGAAGGTCGGCCAGCTCTGTGACTCCATTCAGCTTTCCTATTTCAAAATCCGAGCACGCAGCCGTCTGAGGTGGCCCCGTTGTCAACAGAGCTATCTCTCCTTGTGTATCTGCCCCATCCAGCCCCAGTCGTTGCCCATCAAAAGTGTTTTCAAGATCTTTTGGATGTTTCTCCGTGGCACCCGTTCGACACAGCCAAGCCGCCCTGCTCCACAGCACCGCCTTGTAGTCGCCGTCAAGGCGAAGGTGTCGTTCTCCGTGCCGCTTGTGAATTCAACTACCAACTACATTCCACGTTCGCGTCCTTTCCGTCCTCCTGGTGTTCGGGGCTCATCAACATTGGTGCCTACAAAAACAGGTATGCTTGCCGTTCTTTTTCTTATCTCTATCCTTTTCTTCCCTACCAATGTTAAGCTGGCCTTCATTCTTTTCTTTTCTTTCATAGACCATCATTCTGCCGAGGACTCCATTCAACTTTGCCAGCGCATTGGCATTACCCGTCGCCTTTTTCATTGCTGCTGCTGCCACATGCACGATCCCGACTTTATACTTTCATCGTACCTTTCTGCGCGGCGACTGCACCGCCGTCCAGAGACAGCTTAAGACGCGTCCAGCTACCAACATGGATTGTTCAACAAGAGCTCAAGTTCCAGGAATTGAAGTGCGCCCTAGGAATGAAAAGTTTTCAAAGAAGAACAAGGAGAAGGCGAGGAGGGCGTACCATTGGCGGCAGGAAGATGTGACTCGAAGAGACCTGAGAGAGGAGAAGGGTTCTAGGTTCCGGTGTGCGTCCTGAGGCCTGACTCCTGGTCTCCTCTTGGGCCTGGGACGGAACCTGCTAGTGGGCTGGGGGTTTTCTTTGTCTTGCGCAGATACAGGGAGGCGTTCTGGATTGGGTCGGAGGGTACCCAACGCCAACAGCGATGTTGACGCTGAAATGAATGGCAATAATCCCAATTCGCCCGTGGTGCTCGTTCCCGCCCATCTACAACCACACCCACATCCATATCCTGTCCGATTTCATTCAAGTTATTACCACGCGGACCAGACGAGACAGCCTCTA